>JANHFO010008412.1:0-12364 GCA_032468095.1 Pareas carinatus | reverse complement strand
AAAAATCAAAGACAATCCATTATATATAACCTGAACAACCGTTATCCTTCCACCTTCTCCTTTCCTTTAACATTCTGTATTTGTCCCGCCTAGATTAATTTTCTGGTGTTTTATCATCTATCACCTGTTATAATAATTAACAGTTTCTACTCCTTTACTTTGTTTTCTAGCCATTTATAGAATTTGGTCCACATTTGGTAAAATTCAGATTTGTTTCATATCTTTTAGCCTCATTGTTAATCTATCTAGTTCCGAACAGTTCATTATCTTTCTTATTATTTCTTCTTCTTGTGGCATCTGTTCATTTTTCCAATATTTTGTGAGTATTAGCCCTGCCGCTGTCAATATATGTAGCATTCCTTGATGTAAGTTATGCACAGTCTTTTCCAATCTCTATACCTCATAGTCTTGTTTCATAATTTTTAAGATAAGGTTAGCATTCTAATTGCTTTTTCTCCTGTGACTAAACATTTCATTGCTGCCTCATGCTTTTCTATTTGACACTAAATGGAGAACATATTTCAACAATTATAGTTTCCCTTCCTTCAAAAACAGGTCTACAGCTCTATTTGCCCAACTAATTTGATCTACCATCTGTCTACTGTAAAAAAGCAGTTAATAGGTAAACCCAACAGTAAAAGTCCTCTGTTAATAATCTATTATTGTATTTCACATGCAGAAAGTCCACAATGGCTTCTAATCTACCATAAACCACTGCAGTCATTATCACTGATGAGTCCAGGATCAAATATCTATTGATTGATTCTTAATAATAAAATTTTTCCTTAAAATTATAACTGGGATCTTTCCAAACAATTGCATCTCATTCCCCAGAGTCATATATCTCTGTTATTAATATCTCCGCAGCACTTATTGTTCAAAAGTTTTTGTACAAGCTGAACCACAATATCTCTTATCTGTTCTCTTCTGAGTAAATAGAATAACTGTATTCCACAATCTCCATCAGTGTTCTTTAAAAAGTACAGTTCATCACTGATTCATGCTGCCATCTCTAAGCCTTTTAAATTCATTCCCCTTTCAGCCTTCTCCAATAAGCCTGCAATTCTCAAACTAAGCTCCTTGTTCAATTCTGTCAGCAACAAATTGATTTCCAATCCACCCAATTGCAAACCTGATTTAGCTGCTGTTACCTGTATCTTGGCATCATCCTTAGGTTGATTTATAACTTGTAAAATCATTGAATGTTTATCTAGATTTTCATCAGAGCTTGTAAATTTAAAAGCATTTTTGAAGGCTTCCAAGAAGGCTTTGATGTTAAGTTGATCTGACTCTTGCTTTTCTTTTGTATCTCTTTTTCTGAACATTGTAAAGAATATATAATATATAATGTTCAAAATCCTTAATTTATTGTTGTTTTCATTTTTAATATAATCCAAATTTCTTTTTTAGCCAGACTTTCACAACAAAACATAGGCAATTCCTCTCAAGGAAAAAAGTAGATGTTCATAACAAAATGACCACAGAAAAAAATTAAGATATTTCCCACGATAAGAGAGTAAATAGAAAAGGGAAATTCCCAACTATTTAGAAAGAAAAAGGAAAAAGACCAGAGATATATACAAAAAGAAAAATAAAGCAGCAAAATTATTTTAAAAATTAGTAAAATACAAAATCTGTGCTTTAGAAATCTGATGTAAATCAAATCAAATCACTTTTGCTACCAAGGAGAAAGTTTTTGCACTGTCAGCCTCCATGTGACAAAAGCAAAGTATTTCATAATTCCAAAGTAAACCAGTGAAAAAAAGGTTAAAAGTTAATATTTATAGTCCAGCAAGGGAGTATTTTAAGATAAGTTAGCATTCAGCGAGATGGTTAATTAAAATATAAGTCAAAAGCAAGAAAATTCCAAACATGATGTTTAAAACCGAGGCATGCTTAAAATAAACAGTGACAGGAAAATATGGAGACCAATCCTCCAATTGTCCTTACCGAGAATTGCAGGTATCTAGATTTCTCTTCCCAACAAGTACACGGTTGTCTGAGTGTCATCTTGGGTCATTCCTAATTGCTGTTTGTCAACAGGAGAAAAAATTGTCCCACTGCTCAGTTGTGCCATTTTCTGGAAGGCTGTTTTCTCTTTGTTAACTTCCTAGATTGCCCACATTGTTTGACAATTAAAGTTTATGTTCAAATGTCCTTTTTATTTTCCAAGACTTTCATTCCTTATCTTTCCCTAGCTGTCAAGATAGCTGGTTCTGAAAGCCCATGTGGATCTTTTTCTTTTTGCAATTTTGAGAATATTTTTCTCTTTGTTTCATAATATTTCCTAATTCTGCTCTTAGCAGCTCAAGTTCACTTTTTCAGAATAAACGCACCACATTTGTTCATTATATTGGTATTGCATTTTGTCTCCATACTTTCCAGATTGGCTAAAACCTCTTGATATGCCTATTCCCTTTATGTTTCTGAGTTTAATTGATAATTAACTTATTATTTATACCAGTAATTACTGGCCTGTATCACAATTTGCATCTGGAAATATCCTGGTTGATTTGGATTTCACTTCTTCATCTTCTGTTTTCTATTATGTATTATACTTGCTTTTGATGATGTCCATGTAGAAAAAAAATGTCTTAATATTGAAGCAGAAGCCAGTGTGATAAACAAAGTTCCCACTATAAACTCTCTTAACCTATGTTTCACATTATTGAAAGTTGTGATAGTTATAAAGTGAATCGTCATGTGACCACACCTGATTTACAATCTTTTTTGCAGTGGTTTTTAAGTGAATGCCATGGTTCTTGGAAAGATCCGTTGTTTACTATGAGGCAGAAATAAAAGATAATTTTCAGAATTTTTTTTGTGAAATAGTCATGTGACCATGGGATGCTGCAAACAGCTGTAAATGAAGGCCAGTTTCCAAGTGCCCCAAATGTGGTCACATGACCTTGTGGGAGGGGACAGCGGAATGCAGAATCTGGATTTTAAGTCCCTTTTTCAAGGTTCATGAGAACTACAAATGGTCACCAAGCAACTGGTCATAAGTCAACTATCTGCAGTTTACCCAATTCAGATCCTGCTGTGATTGGAAGCTCCACTATATTTGTACCATTTTTTCTTCACACATATTTCTTTAGTACTGTAGATCCTTTGCTTTATCTTTTATCATGCCTATTTTGCATAAAAGGGTCTTTTGATCTGTGAATTTCACTTAGCTTTTTCATTCAATTGTTATCCTAAACGTTTCTTATTTAGATGTAATTTCTTGTCTTGCTCATCTTTGGAACACAGTATTTAGTTGGACAAAGTTTCTTTTGTTGCTTTTTGTTCTCGACTTTTCTTTACTGTATTCAACCTTTTGGACTATGGGCATTTTTTTCTTCAGTTCTTCGCTTTTTCTTAGCCTTTATATATGCCACAATTTTAATCCAAGGTTCTTCAAGCACCTTGTTTATAAACTTTAATCCATTTATTTTTACCTTCCTTCCTTAGTTTTATGGAATGTTGCTGAAGTCATATAGCTTTTGGGGCCTATGATTTTATTTTATTTGGTAAATTTTCAACAAGGTGTTGGTGATCTGAAACATAATCAGTACTTTGTGTTATTTTTGCTGATTAAATACAACTTTTCCATCTATACTTGGAAAATATATAATCTGATGTCTGTTGTCTGTCCAGTAAGTTGCTTTCTGTAAGTGTTGAATTTCTTGCCAGAATACTGCTTTCTGTTTCATTTCCCGTAAGACCAATTTCCCCCTTATTTTAGATACTATTCTATTTAAAACGTTAGCATTCCAGTCCCCTATAATTAGTTTGATTTTTTTTAGTGTTACGTTTACATGGTTTTGCAAATTGTCATAGAACAGTTAAACTTTCACTTCCTTTGTAACTGTAGTTGGAGCTAGATTTAGATTGTTGTACTATTAATTGGTTAGCCTTGAATTCAAATAATTCTGTTATTGTAGAGATTGCATCCTTGTATAGATTTTGAGACCTTTTTGTTAATAATACCGACTCCTCAATTTCTTCTAATATTTTCTTCTCCAATAGATCTCATATTCCCTTGATGGAAAATAACTGATTCCAGTCTAGTTTGTTGATTGCCAAAACGTTAATGCTTCAATCATGACATTTCTACATTCCAACAATTCTGACATTCCATATTATCAGTGCTATATTATACATATCTTTGTGGCACTAATCTTTTCGTAGAGAGGTCATTCCATAATAAGAAGGATCCAGCTGAAAAATATTGTTGGCAAGGCCTTAACCCCTTCATTTCACATAATTGGCAGACTATTAAAAGATGTTGGTAGTTTATGAACACTAAGCAAGCTGGGTCTCTGGCTACATTAACAACTAGATGTTCTGTTGGCTTTTAACCCAGCCACATCAATGTTGTTTCTGTATCTGTACTCATGACCTGCTCTTAATGGTTCAAAATTACATGGGATGGGTTATATAGCTTATGTGGACATTTTCATCGCTGTCAATGTTCATTTAGCTTCCTTAACAGAATACTGGGTTTCCATTTAATTCTCCTGTGTATTGTATTTATTTAGCATTATAGAATTTGGTTGTCTTCCTCTAATGTATTTTGTGTGTGTATGTGTGTATAAAACATATTTCCTGATTCATTCATTTAACAATATCTATTAAATGATGGAATCCAGTAAATATACCCAAATATGTACTTTAAAACTATGTTTTTGGATATTCTTGCTACTTGATTCCTTTATACAATTGTCCTTTGCTTATGAACAGTCACTTAGCAACCCTTCGAAGTTACAGTGGAGTCCCCAAAAGCTACTTATGACCCAGACCTGGAGTGCCAATGGTTGCACATCTCCCATAGTCACATGACCACATTTCAGGCACTTGGCAACCTAAAGTCACCTTTATGACTGGTTGCAGCAATTTATTGTTATGAGGCTTAAATTTACAGCAACTTTTGCTGTTTTCTGGCCTTTTCGACTGGTTTCCAGCAAAAAAAACCTTCACAGGAAGAAATTGATTTGCTTAACAACCACTTGTGTTCACTTAATATCCCTTACATTTGCTTAATGTCTGCTGCAAAAAAAGTCGTAAAACCAGATTCAGTCATGCAGGTGCCTCAACTTATAACTATCATGACTTACAATGCAAATTTGGGGCTCCATTACGATCATAAGCCAAAGTCTACCTATATGGTCACATGTCTTGAACAGTATTTTATCTAATCATTTGGGATAAAGTACTGTAGCTCATTCCAGTCCATTTGACCTTACTCATTCCTAAAACAATCAGATAAGCTATATTTCTGTTTTGACAATTTCAAGTTCTGTTTTATTTATCCTTTTCATATTCCATGTTCTGATTGGCTGTGCCTGTGATTCCAACGTACACTTTCATAATTTAATATGAAATCCTTGTTCAAGCAGCCCAAATGCTTTAAATTGTATTTGGGCTGCTTCTGTTAGTGGCATTATTTATTTTTTGAATGTACAGGTTCTTGGCTAACTTATATGGGCATAATTAGAATGTGCTTGTTTGCATCAGTAGCAGGGTTTTCAATGTATCCATATTGTCCTGAAATTGTATTAGGGCTTTCCATATCAGTATATGTTAATATAAAGATGTTGATGACATGTCACTTTGAATACCTGTCATTGATGTAATTCGGTTTGAAAGTTGGTTCCTAAATTTCAGTTTAGAACTTTGGGACATGTTTTAATTATATAGTAAATGTCAATTGTGTCTCCCATGCTGTAGGAGCATTGATTAGTTACTTATTCCAGAAACTCTCTAAAACATGAAAAATATTATAAAATATTATACATTTATTACTTCTATTTGAAACCAAGACCAGGAAGTTTTATACTCAAAAATTTTTTACAATAGCATTAAGAAAATGGAAAAAATATGCAGCTGAGAGCTTAAACTGCTTAGATCTTGGCAAAAGAAAAAAAGCAAATATGTTTGTTTTCTACCATAGTACTAATAATGAAACATCAGCAATTCTCCTGGGGGACTAGTTTAAGAGATGTGGTGTCACTATGGAAAAAGCTCTGTCTTAAGCCCTGAAGATTTTGCTTTGTGTATAAAGAGAAACATCCATTTTAGTTGTACACAGAAACTGAACAGAGAAACAGGCGTAACTAATGCAGTGGTGGTAATGGATTTGATGTGCATATTTTCTTGATATTCATGCTTTTATATAGGAGAGTTATTTAGGTTAAAATGTAAACATAAATAATTAATATGATTCAGCTAACCTTTTGGTATAAGCGGCAAATAATTCTTGGTCTGATTTATTATAGAATACATGGCATTCTGAATATTACTTTTGAAAGTAGTTTTCAATAGAGTTGTTGATAAATAGATGGAGGAACAAATAAAAAAGAAATCTATTTATATATAATGACAGAAAAATCTTTTGGGACAGTTTTAATATTTTAATAATAATTCAGTCTTTGAACTGAATTTATCCAGCAATGCATTTACTTAAAATGCTTATTGTATTTTACTTCAGCTACATTCCTAGTTTAATGATGAGCATTAATTTTATCTGGTCATAATTATTTTCTAATGTCTCCTCCTAGAGCTGTTGTAACTGATCTTGATCTTATTTGGTCTTTGTTTTTCAAACTAATTGAATTTTTGTTTTTGTTTTTTACAGAAAAATAGAAATAGTGCAGTTTGCAAGTCGAACACGGCAGCTGTTTGTCCGATTATTAGCCTTGGTAAAATGGGCAAATAATGCTGGAAAAGTTGAAAAATGTGCGGTAAGTTTGAGTGTCCATGAAATAATGGAAGCAAAATTTTGCTACAATTTTTCTAGCTAAGATAATTGAGGGATATTGGTTACCAATATTTCAAATGTTAAAATACCATGGATGATGTTGTTATTGTTCATCTTCAGTTGTTAAGACTGAATTTGGCATTTTTGTCTACCTATCGAGTCCTTACCAAGGACCTGGGATAGGCAGATGTAGATGTTTGATGGTGTTAGAGATATCGTTACAGGGTGGAAGCTGTTCCCAGTAAAACTGCCTTTTGCAACTGACTGATAGCGAATTTGTCAAGATATTATATAGTATATCTCTGGCTTGGCAATCCGGTCCGCGTCCTCCCATGAGAAGGCCTCTGGCCCATGCCCCTACCACGCAACCAGGTACTGGAACTGTACCTTCAGTCAGCAGGAGTCACAGATGCTTGGACCTGCCAGGTGAAACCGTGCTACAAGAGGCAGTGAGTGCACCCGCGAAGAGCGCAGCAGGGTCAGGCAGTAAGCCACCAAGTTGATCATGGCCTCCACGAGAAAAGGGCCCAGGAACCGGTGGTCCAATCTCCATGCTGGCCTATCTGACAGCAGCTACTTAGTGAACAGCCACACCCAGTCAATGATGCGAGAGCCGGTGTATCCCGCCGGAACTGGTACATGACCTGTTTGAGGTCCTTCTTTGCCTTGTCCAGCTGACGTCAGACCAAGAGGAGGACCGCTTGCAGCTCCATGAGATAGTCCGCGGTGGCAGGGATCGGAGAGTCGACCAGTGTCAGCGGGAAGAGGTGTGGATGGTAGCCAACGTTGTCCAGGAACGGGGTTGCCCGGGTTAAAGTGTGTGCAAAGTTGTTGAACGCAAACTCCACCACAGCCAAGTAGTCCACCCAATTGCTCTACTTTTGATTGATGAACGAGTACAAGTACTGTTCCAGGATGCCAATGAGCTTCTCAGTGCTGTCGTCCGTCTCCAGGTGGTAACCTAAGGAGAGGCACGCCTGGACCTCAAGGGAGCACAGCAGTTCCTTCCAGAATCAGGCTATGAACTGCTTCCCTTGATCCCACACCACCTGGGCGGGCAGGCTGTGCAGCCGTAACACGTGTTGCATGAAGAGGCGGGCTGTGATGCGGGCTGTTGACAGGCCATAGCAGCAAATAAAATGCATTATTTTGGTGAGCATGTCCACCACCAGCAAGATTGTGGTGAACCTCGAGGAAGGCGGCAGGTCCGTCAGAAAGTCCATGGACATCGCTTCTCAGGGACGGTCGGGCGTCAGAAACAAGTGCACCAGACCCTGGCAGGGCCCTGTTGCATGCTTGTCCTGCTGACAACAAACACACGAAGGCACGGATGTCATGTCAGAGGCACGGCCACCGGAATGTGCGAGAAACCAGGTCCAGCGTATTGTAAAGGCTGAACTGTCCCGACGTGGGGCTGTCATGACACTGCAACAAGACCAGGCCTCAGAGCGGCCTCGTGTGAATGTACAGATGGTTGCGGAATTGGAATAACCTATCGGTGAACGACCATGGGGAATCCGGCCCGACCTCGGCCTGATGTTGCTCCACCCATGCATCCTGCTGCTGGGCGTCGACCATTCATGTCCTCAAATCCACTGGCTCGGGGACCACCACCAAAGATTCGATGGACAAAACAGTCTGGAACGGGGGTTTCTCCCTGGTGCACTCATACTCCACATTGCTGGAAAGTGCATCTGCCCGGATTCCGACCACCTGGAATGTAGGACACTCAGAAATTGAACCACGCAAAGGAGATAGACCAGCGAATCTGGCGCTGGTTCAATTTCCCAGCGACCTACAAGAACTCCAAGTTCTTGTGGTTGGTGCGCACTTCTATTTGGTGTCGGGTCCCCTCCAGATGGTGCCTCCAGGCCTTGAACGCCACCTTGATGGCTAGCAAGTCTTTTCCCAGATGATATAGTTGCACTCCGCCGGGTTGAGCTTCCAGGAGTAGTACGTGCACAGGAAAAGTGTGCCGCCGGGTGCCTGAGCCTGGAGGAGCACCGTTCCCACCATGATGTCAAATGTGTCTACCTCCACCATGAAGGGATGCTGCGGGTCAGGGTGCTTCAGGATGGGCTCCTGCATAAAGGTGCGCTTCAGCTGCTCAAACGCCTCCTGTTCCAGGGCGCTTCATTGGAAGGGAGTCTTTTTTTGCAGGAAGTGCGTGAGAGGCGCGGTCAGGGAAGCGAAGTGCGGAATGAAGGTTCAATAATAGTTCGCGAACCCAGAAGCCACTGAATGTACTTGACCCAGAAAGTTGAGAGGAAAAGAAGAGAAGGAAAGAAGGAAGAGGACGTGGGAGAAGGAAGGTGAAGAGATGAAAGAAAGTAAAAAGGATGGAAAAGATGAGATATTATTAGAGAATTTGAAAGAATGTTGGAACAGTATGTGTTAAATCTCCTTCTCACTTTTGAATATATTCTCTCGAAAGAGCTTGGAAATTATTTTTGGTAAAGATACCCTTTAAAATGTAAATTAATTATGGAATGTGCCTTTATATCGGCTTACTATCTTCAATTCTCGTAAACATCTGCTGATTTGTTATTGAACGAGTTTAACTTCCTTTCTTGGTCAGTATTACGTGTATTGTATATATATATGTTTGTGTACTTGTTTGTTTGTTTGAAAATAAAAAAATATTTTTAAAAAAGTTTGTGAATCCCAGAAGCCACTGAACATTCTTGACCCAACAGGGAGGCTACCAGTTCTTCAGTGCCTCAACTTTGCTGTGTTCCATTGCCAAATCATCCGGAGAGATACGGTACCCCAGAAACTCTATGGTGGACTGGGAGAACAGGCACATCTCCAGTTTGGTGTACAGCCGGTTCTCCCAGAGCCACTGCAGCACCGAGGACAGGTGTTGGCAGTGGCTCTCCCGGTTGGAGGAGTAAATCAGAATATCGTCCAAGTAGACAACCAAAAATTGGTCAAGGAGGTCCTGAAAAATATCATTCATGAAATGCTGGAAGACGGGGGCATTGGTGAGCTTCCATCCACAGTCCAGGAAGGTTGGCGTCCAGCCCAGGCACCAATACATCCACACACACACACACACAATACCAAACTGAGGTTTGTTCAAGCTGAAGTAAATTGTCGTCAATCAAAGGTATTTCACAAGAGTAGTCAGCAGCCGGTCCAAGGTTCCAAAATCACAGGGCAGGGTTCAAGACGTCCAAAAGCATGAAGCAACGCAGGAGTAAACAGTTGCCTGTTTCAAAGGCAAATGTTTAAGGGCCAGAGCTTTTTATCCCTTCACTGGGGAAGGGGCTGGCCAACCACGGCCCCAGCGACGCCCTGTAGGCTGGTCAGCTGCTTCCCTCTGAGCCTCCCTCCTTAGACGACATGAGTCTAGGATCGGCTCCAGCTGTCCTTCCTCAGCCTCCGCAGGTTCTTCCCTAGAAACCTCTGGCTCCAGGCCAAGTTCCATCCCCTCCAACTCTTGGTTGCTCACGCCGTCCCTGGCATCTGGCCCAGCTTCCTCTTCCCCTGCAACATCCGGGAAGGAGGAACTGGGGATGGGTGTTTGTAGGCATGGCATGGCAAGGGAGGGTGCTCTCAGACCTGGCAAGGGAGGAAGGCCACTCTAGCTCCTTGGCATCCGACTCATCTGCTGGCAGCTGAGCAACCGAGGGGGGGCACAGGGGGGCAGAACACAACACTAATTCCCAAATTATCTTGGAAATGCATGATCTTGTGCATTCAACCACTGCACTTTTTTATTATGATTTGTGTGTTTACTTGAGACATTCCCATGTATAAGATTAACATTAATTGTAATGCATTTTCTTATCATGACTTCAGTATTGTTGGCTTATCAGTAGTTGTGTTTCATAGGAACATAAGAGTAAATAATTAGAGAAGGATTTATTTCTATGTATTCTTTTTTTTTAACAGATGATATCAAGCTTTTTAGATCAACAAGCTATTCTGTTTGTGGACACTGCTGATCGGTTAGCCTCACTAGCCCGAGATGCTTTGGTTCATGCCCGTCTGCCAAACTTTGCTATCCCATATGCTATCGATGTGCTGACGACTGGGTCATATCCACGATTGCCAACATGTATACGGGTAAATTATTCTGCCATTTTAAATTGCTTTAAATGCCCTTCCCACATTATCGCAAGTGCCGTTTTCTTCGCAGCTTTGTGACATTTCTAAATATAACCTTTTTGAAATAATTTTAGTTATTAGAATGTATACTAATTAAAACAAATTATGCCAAATATTTCTCATTGATCTTAAGACACCTTGATTAATTACTCACTATCAAATACAACATTAATATTGTTATTATGCTACCTTAAAAATAAGGTTTTAAAGTTTTTTAAAGTAATTTTTTAAAACTGTTTTAATGCTGTAAGCTGCCCAGACTTGCCACATATAAGTTGGACAGCCATATAAATTGTTTAATAAATAAATAAATAAATAGAATAGAATAGTAGTTTGTAAATTTCTCCAGAACTTTGCATTAGACTAGGTTTAACAATATGTTCTGGCTATTGATGAATAGTTAAACAGAGCTTCATTTTTAATTATGAAAGCATTTGAAGAAGATTATTGCTTTAAGCGTATTAGTATTCTTCTATTAAATAATCATTTTATTATTTAGCTGTTAATTATGTTGACTGTGATTAGTTAATTTCTAATTAAATGATTCAATGTTTTGGTCTGATGTACTTTGTACCAGTTTAGTTGGGTTTATAGTTCTGTAATCTCTCAGGCTCAGTATGTCCTAATTTCTGTATTTACTGGTTCTGATAATAGTTTCCTGAATTTCACTTTTTCATTTCAAAATTGCATGAAATTATTATAAATTCTTTAGCTAGGTCTAGTATTAGATTCATGGCTAATAGTAGCCTATAATATGAATGTCAGGCTTTGTGCTTGAAGTTTTAGTATGTGTGTTTCCTAAGGAAATGCAGAGTAAGTTAAATTGATATGATTTTAAAATTCACTTATCTGTAACAGGATAAAATAATTCCTCCTGATCCAATAACAAAAATTGAGAAACAAACAACCTTGCATCAGTTAAATCAGATTCTCCGTCACCGACTAGTAACCACAGATCTTCCACCACAGCTGGCAAATCTTACAGTAGGTAAGAACTGAAATTACTTATTTATGACTAAGGGGACTTAAATCTTATTCAAGACTTAATCTCTGAAACCTCCAAAGATTCAGGAGAATAAATCATGACTAAAAGATATCGGAACCTTTTTTCATAAATCACACTCCAAAATTGTATGTTAAAAATAATTTGTTTCTTTCTGAGTTAAGTTTCTAAGTTGCTTGATTGTAGACTGAAGAGCTTTATGAAAATTAAAAAAAAACACAAATCGAATATAATCAATAATAGTTGAAGATTAATGCCCTTTGTGGGCTTGGAAAAATAGCAATGTATGCATCTAGTTGAATAATCTGTTTACTGGCTTTTGTATCCAAACCTGGTTTCAGTTCATCAGGTAGTGAATATGGATACTGTATGTGTCTTCAGTAGTAATTATATTCTTGAAGAACAACACTAATTGTTAGGAGTGACAGAGCACCCCTGGCTTATAACCAGTGTTGGCCACAAGCAGGTTCCTTGGTTGCAAGGATGGTGCACAGAACGGAGGTGTC
>JANHFO010008410.1:23887-34479 GCA_032468095.1 Pareas carinatus | reverse complement strand
CCTCAGGCCCACATCAATTCCCCCATGGCCGCTGATATCCCCCCATGGCCGAAGTCCCCCTACCTGTGCCATCGCCCCCACTAACAGGGAGCACCTCGTTCGCCATCATGTCTGGCCAGTGGGCCAGGTACAGGCAATCCACAGGCCGTATCTGGCCCGCGGACTGCCTGTTTGACATATATGATCAAGACACTACCTGCTATCTGAAGCAGGGCTCTGGAAGACAGTGATAGGAACTGGGGGAGAAGGAGCATGTCCACACCTGCCAAGAATAGCTAACTGATGCTGAGCTAGTCCCACTACCTAGGGACAACGTGATTGTATTGCATGGTTGGTAAAACATATCTATGTGCAGAGGAAAACGTCACCAGTGAAATTTGTGATAATTTAAAGTTGACTTAGGAATTGGTTAGGAATAAGATGAAGGTCTCATGAGGGCCCAAAACAAAACAAAAAATGAAAGTTGCTGAGATGATTCTGTTGCAGTTAGATGTAAATGAGGAATGATTCTTAATTTGCTAGTCATCCAATCTTATCAGTGATTCATTTTGCTCTGCAATGGTTCTCTGGACAGTTTTCTTTGTCAGCAGTCTTCTTTTGATTAGTCATGAGTAAGCTTTCCCTTACTGATCTATACTCATTCATGTTCTTGCAAACTGGATTTTCTCTCTAATGGATGTATGTATACCCTTTTGCATTCTCGGAAGCTGATTCATTTGAACATCAGTACCTTACCACAAAGGAGTATGGATCATGAATTATGTGTAAGCTAAGCAGGAAGTCTCCTCTGTGTAAAAACATCTGTGTAGAAGGATGCACACTGGATTTGGTGACCTGAAGTTTTGCTGTGCCGCCTCATCATGGTAGGGGGATGTTCCTGGAAAGGATGAGTCAGGTCTGCACTGGATCTATCCCACATCCAATATGCTGAATGCATATTGAAGAAAGCTGGACTGGAAGAAGAGGAGCGGGCCTTGAGTTTGACAGCCCTGTACTAGATGATCCCCCAAAGCCCTTTTCAACCCGTACATTCTATAATCTTAGGATTTTATGAAATCAATTTCTGATTGCACAAGGTAAAGCAGCCAAAATGATATGAATCAAACTGAATCCACAAAGAGATATAAATGATAGAACATGTAATCGTGTTGTGTAAAAGCATTCATCCCCGTCTCTCTTTAAACACTACACTAATATGCTTTGTATACCACTTTTAAATTGCTTATGCTATTGCTTTTCTTCAACATATATATGGGTTTAGTGCGCTTTTAGAAAAAAGGCTAGACCGATATTTTAAGAGAACAATATAATCAAATTCTGAATTTAATTTCTTTGTCAGGATTTTAGTGGAATTATTTTTTTAAGTCTGCGTTATTTATTAATTACAGTAACATTTGGTTTATTTTGCTTTCTGTTCACCTGCCAAGCTGTGAGGCAATCTGGCTCACCAAAACATGTTTGTATCACAGATTAATCCCCTTAGAAAGTACCTGAAATGACTTATTAGAAATGAAAGCAAACATTTTGCCTGTAACACAGCCTGAATGGTCTCCACCCTTTGTAGACAGTAATTGAGTTGAATGTGGGGTATGATAGCAAAATTAAGAAAAACTGCCACAGCAAGTTTTAGGAGTCTTGCAAGCTGTGATAAAGACTTAAAAAATTGCCTGTAAGAAAAATAAGCAAAAACTAGAAGGGAAAAAAAACCCCTCGGTGTTTATAATATATATAAAGTTGTTTTAGCAATAAATATATTGACACAGATACAAAAATAATTGGTGCATCTCTTCTCAGTAAGAAGGTAACACTGTCACCAGAAATGATGTCTATACCACAACTTCAGATAAATGACTGCCTGGAGTTATAATGAAATAGTACAAATGACACACTGGTTAGTCTTGTTTTAAATAAATTGTTCTATAAAATTACTATATGTGCATTGCTCGGGGTTAACAACACACTGTAGGTTGATTATTTCACTACCATGTTATATATTTTTAAATAATATTAGGGGTACTGCCTAAAAATGCCCTCTAGTGACATCGACAGCTCCCCCAACTAGTCTCTCATTTCTGTTGATTTTTTTTCTTTCTTCCTTGACACCTCATTTTTTATGAGATCGCACTGCAGAACTATGGACTTATATACAAAGGTTTTGCCTGAGAGGAATCACTACTAATTGCCTTCACAATATTGCATTTATGCAATTCAGATAATTGTTTATAAAATCAAAATTGCTCAGAACATAGAATTGAGGAGCAATAATCTCAAGTACTGGAGAACAAAGAGAACAAAAAATAAAGTGGGTAATTATATTCCTCCCTGAAGACTATTTTGGATAAAAAGAAAGAAGTAAAAAGCAAAATGAAGAGGGTGAGCTTCAGTCTATCCTTGTCTACAATACATCAGAGATAAATATAGTACTACTGCAGGAATTTATGAAGTTAAGTAATCTTAACCCGTGGCTTGAATTTCACTTGTTCCAACAAAAGTGGTTTATTCTCAGTTTGTTACATTGGATGAAGAACAAACTACAGTAAATCCAAGAATGCTTAAATTTATTTAAAATAGAATTTCACTTTCCACAATGGAAAAGAAGAGGGGAGAATCTATAAGTTCTTAAATTCTGAGGTAATCTTGATTTTATGTGTACTTCTAATGAATCCCAAATGCATTTTTCCAGAGTTGTGATATTAACCATGCATTCTTATTTTTAAAAAAGTAGAGTGAAACATAAGTATTTTATGGAAGAGAAAATTTTGGTTATCTCTTCCCTAATACTGAACAGGATATTATTGCAAAAAACAACAACTGAAACATATCAAGATTAAATATATCAAGATTAAAAAAAATAAATAGATTCAAAGGAGGTATATTTACATCATTTCAGAATAAAGGGGATTCAAAGGAACCAAGTTGCTAGTTTATCACACATACTTGTAAGATGAGTTTCACCCCCAGAGTATTATCCTGTTTGGACGTCCCCAGTACTTTTTTTGTAAGAAAAAAGGTGCCGGAACTCACATCTGGTTAATCTTTTATTTAAAAAAATTACATATTCAGTTCTTAACGTAAATTTAGTTTATTGTATTTAAGGCAAAAAAAGGCGCCGGAACTGTGTTCCGGTGCTTTCTATGACCAAAAAAAAAGCACTGGGCATCCCTAAGAACCAGGTTGCCAAGAAACGAGAAGTGTTGAGTTCAGGGAAATGAAGGGACTGAATAGCTGTCAAAAGTATTTTGAAGACTCAAGAGTTTGGTTGCAAACACATTATTGGGATGTAGAGTTTCCAAGTTCTGCACAGCCGCTGCAGAGCAACTTCTTTATTTATGTTATACTGCAGGACAGGCAGGAGAATAAATTATAAAAGTACGCAACAAGCTGGTAGAAGCATCAGGATCCTCTTGTTTTTAGCTGCCACAAGATTCATGTCTGACCAGTTTCTCTCAGAGCAACGGTGTAGAGAAAACAAAGTCCTGGGGTGGTAACAGGTATTTAAAATACAAATTATAGATGAGTAATAGGCATCCTCAGTGAGCTGACTGCACTCATTCCCATCACAATCCAAACAAGTAATTATCCGTTGGATACACATATTGTGAAGATCATATGAACTGCACCTTTTTTTTTCCCAACCATATTTTTTTTGGCTTGTTTAAGGCAAATGTGATATCAGTATAAATGCATTGTATAATTAGTGTGGGAATGCATCAAAAGTAATGCATGGCTGATATTTATTAATGTTGGGAAATGGCACTAGTGTACAGCTTAGGTCCTACAGGCAAGTTGCATAAGACTTAAGCAGTTTTAAAACGAATGTTTTAACAAGAACTGAATTGCCACCTGGGAAAAATACAGCAATGTGATACGCAATTCTTGCAATTTTATTTCAAGTAAAAGACAATTCTCTGAAGAACCTTTCCTGTTGATATCTTGACGCTTTAAAGTATTCTGACCGTGCAAGTACAACACTTACAAATAGCTCTGACAACTCTACATTTGAATTCAAAACAGAACCATACAATGTCACACAATCAGCAATATGCAACCAATACTTATGGATGCCAGTTCCAAGCTTTTAGAGATTTCTTGCAGATCTACTTCATTGCATGTAACATATAAATCCAAGTACACTGTATCTGCATGGATCTGTATTCCTCTTGCACAGGAGATGACAGAAGTCTGCGATTACTACTACTACTACATTTTTATTAACGTCTCCTATAAAAAAGAGCCAGACGATTCACCAGTAGCGATGCCACTGAGAAACCAGATTGCATATGTCTCTACTCTCACTCTAGCTGAAATGCCAATTCCCTAAAGAAACTTTTGCAGGTAAAAACCATGTTTCCTGCTTGGCATTTTCCAAGGTTCAGTGATGTTAGAATTTGTATATATAGCAAAGTGTGTATGGAAAGCACCTTGGACTTTAATAATATAGTTTCATTTGATTTATAGGTTTATCATAAAATGTTTAGAATCCAGAACGGAAGCCTCCACGGTTGCCATACAATCTCTTTTCAGTCAGATGGTAAGATTCATTGGCCAGATAAGGAGCAAAAAAGGTTTTCAGACCCTTACTCTGTTCTTGGTTCTTTCTTTTTTAAAATGCCATCTTTCCAATTATTCTCTTTAGGGAGAGAAAAAACAGGAAAACGATTTGTTTTTAATGATCAAACAACTAAGGCTGAAAGCGGAAGAGCTTCTCTTACACACACACACTCACACGCACACACAGTACACTGCTTGTAGTGGGGACTGGGAGTCAGCCCTGGGTTACTATTTTTTCCCTTTATTTCTCCTCTTCCTGCAAAAAGAACTACCAGGTACGGTCACAGTGACAAAGACATCGAGCATCAAAGCAGCTCAGACAACAAACAAATCCTTTTGGAAAAAGATTAACAATTGGGGCTGAGTCAGCATGGAGTTCCCTCACCTTACATGTAGTTTTCAAGCAGAACCCCAGAATTTAAGGGAGGCATTTTAGGCCACCATGTTTAATTCCTGGTTCATTAGAGAAGCCCAAATGAAAACATAGCTAACGCAGACGTTTTTCCAGCCTCAACTTGAACACATCCAGTGCCCAGGAGCGCAAAAGAAGACGCCATCCAGAAACGTCTTTTGTTTCCAATCTCAATTGGCATAAACAGTATTAATAAGGTGAATCTTGAAGACTATGCAACTGATGCCACCAAGAAGCGACATGAACAATCATTTGTACAAAGGTGGAAAAAGATTCCCATCTGATCAGCTGTACATAGGATGGGTGTAATCTGCCCATTAAATCTTATTTTTAATGTTTGAAATGCAGTAGAGTATATTTCCATACCCTGAAAAATCAGGGCTATCCTTCAAAGGGCTGGCAGGATAGCTGAAACTAAAAAGGATAATTTTTCAGTAATGGCACTGAACACCCTCAGAGTAGGATGGCACAGAGCCATACTTGAACCAGCATCTTGCTAATTTTGGTAGGAATAGCACGGCCTGCAGTGTAGCTTGGATCAATTAGCTGAGAAGCAGCAGTGTTGCAGGTGAACCTAGCAAACTGTAGAAGCATGTTGGTCATGCAGGGACCAAGGCATGTAATCAATCTGCCTTGTCTAGAGTTCCATTATTTTGGGAGTCAACTATTGGGCAAGCAAGTCAATTCCAGAAGCTATTGTTCTGGAATGCGGCAGATAGGGGAAAAAATTCTGTGACTCTTTGCTACTGACCTATTTCATAGATTCTCTTGGGGAAAAAAAACTGCTGTCCCTTGCCTCTGTGCACCAAAACATTTCCCGCTAAGAATTGTTTGAGGTGTGATTTTAATGGCATTGACTCTTCGGTGTCATAATCTACTGACCACAAGGGGGCAGTGGGTGTAAATAGTTAAGAATTTATTGTCACTCCGCTTGCTCTTTGTCTAAAATATTGTTAATTTCATGTCACTTCCTTCTGCCTTTGTTCTCAGGCATGCATGCATGAAGTATATGCACTGTGGCTCTTCTCCTGGGAGACTTTACCTCTCTCAAGGTATTTCCTTAAATAAATTCACCACTGCAGTTAGAAAATCTGCTTCACTAATTGGTGCTCGAATTCCACGTTTCAGTTCTCATATGCAATTTACAGCAACTGTGTCATAAATTGACCATTAACCTTTTTGCAATGAAATAAAGGTAGATTAATTGAACATAAACTGATATTGGTTGATTAGAGGGATGGGGTACAATATTGAGAGTAATTTGGATGCAAGTTACCTGGGCCACCTCGGATGATACATAAATTCTAGCAATTATTGCAAATTACCTGTGTATTCTCCCTCCCTCATATGCACACAAAATGTATATATAATGTCACCTTTTCCAGTAAGACTGATTTAGAGAAAAAGTTGAGGAATCTTCAGGTCCATTCAATAAAGCCTAATGACTCTGTGTCTAAAATCCAGAGCTCCAGGACAAAACATGCATACTTGAATTCACTCTTGTGTAATAGTGGAGTAAAGCACTGTGACTAAAGATGCTATTCTACTTGTTAACCAGGAAGCTCAGCTTTCCTAGAGGCAAAACGAACTTCCTAGATTTTCTAAGTGGAGAGTGTTGCATAAGACATAGTCATTTTATTATTATTATAATGAATGCTCTTAGGTTTCTCTGTTTTTACTTTGATTGTATTAAGTTGTGATTTAATGCTTCTAATCAATGACTTGGAAAAAGACATTTCATACTAATGCTTGCCATTAAATAATACAGTGCAACTTCAGCATCACACTGTCCATCAGTAACAAGAACTTTACGAACTCCTTAGGGTTTGACATAACCCTTTTGATCTAAACTCGAACTGCATTCTGTTTTTCATTAAATCGGGCGTTACACAGCAGACTGTGCCTTTCTGGTGAACAGGCAGAAAACAGGTATTTACGTCAGTATAATTCACAAATTAAGCAAAGAAAAAGTATTTTATTTTCAGTTTACGCTTGCCTTTCTTCTTTTAAAGAAAACGCTTTGTCATTATTCCAACAATTTCCAATGCTTAGGCTACTATGGCCAAGTCATCTCATGAATGCACAAGGTAAGGCAGTTTGAGGCATAAAGGCAGCTGGAGGTTTTACAGAAGTACAAAGGAAATTTAAAGAAGAAAAATTAGGGGAGAAAATTGTAAAAAGCAGCCCAACAGGGATGATGCTCTCAATAAACGTGGAACAATTATTGGAAAGGACCAATGGGGAATTTGGATGAAAAAAAGAACGGACCAGGCAATCAATATAGCAAACTATTATTTTTGCTTGTTTAGCACAATCGGCACCTATTCTCAAGTTAATTTCTACATAGATTATTACATTCACAAAAATGTATAGGTAAAAATGAAAATAATTTATAGGAGTCAAAATGTTCCAGCTTTTTCTTGATCTTCTTTTTAAAAGGATTTGTGATAGAGAAAGGTAAGAAACTGAGCAGGTGGTTTTACCATTCCTTTTCTCTGTGCTGCTATGGTCCCCCTAAAAATTAGCTGGTTTCTCAAAAATTATTTAATTTTTAAGAAATGTTATCAGAAGAGAGAGGAGGAAAGAGACAAGTTAAAAAAAATCCTAATTACTACTATATTTATAATCTTTGGAGAATTTTTAAATATTCCAAATATAATTATTTTTAACATCACCTTGACTACATGGTTCATAGAAATGGTTTTTCATTTAAACTGGTTATATAATCACAAATGAATTGTAAATTGCCAATAAGAGCCAAAATTTATTGCCAAGTATAAATAATAGGGTGGTGTCTATTGAATGAAACACTTTTTTTAAAAAAATGCAGTTATTTGTAGAAAGTCAAAAAGGATAACAAATGTGTTGTGATAAAACGAATCTACAGAGAGTTATTTAATTATATAATTAAATTATGTTAAAACTAATAAAAAAATTAAGAACAAAAGAAGATACTGAGTATCAGGTCTATCTTGCAACATGAATCAAGAAGGCCCCCAATTCACAGATGTATATTCAACGCCAAGAATCAAACTTGTCTGATGTTATTATATAGCAGGGTTGTTTTTTTTGTTAGCACAGTTGGAACTTCACATGTTCAAATCAGGGTTTTCAGTATAGGGCTTTAGAAGCAAATCAGGAAAAGGGAAGGATGAAAGAGGGAAGAAAAGTAAGAAAGGGTATAGGAATAGAGAGACAAATGATTTAAAAATAAAAATTTGGGTAAAAGAAAGCATGAGATGAAAACTTGTAATTTACAAATTATCAATATGGCAAGTTTTGAAAAGGAAGTTTTGAAAAGGATGATATGCAATGTAAATGGAAAATATGAAAATTACATGAATTATTAAGGTGAAAAAGATTGATTGTAAAATTTGCTAAAATGGACTCTTTCATTTTCCCTGTAAAACCTCTTTTGGAGTAGAATGAAGTATGGGTATGTTAACACAAATATAAAAATAAAAAATACTTAAAAAAAGAAGCAAATCATACAAGGTTTGAGCTAGAGAAATAGAGCAGAAGGCACCAAATATTTCTCATGCCAATCTGAATGTTAGATTGCAAATGCAAGTATATCTAACTGAAGGCAAAATAACCTTTTGGTAGTTCATGAATTAGTATTTCAATATAGTCTATTTGCCTTATGTAAAAAGAATGATAAAGTGGAATAATGAAAAATGTACAAAAGTATACAATATATTTTGTGGATGTTTGTATTGTTTTAATGTTTTTGTAAACTCTTTTGCTTTGTAATTTTAGACTTGTAAGTCACCTAGAGTCATTTGGTTGAGTAGGGAGCTATAGAAATCGAATAATAAACAGCCAAATCATGAGTTGAAAAGCTTAATATATTTATATAATATAAACCTAAGATAGGAAATTTACTTGTGCATACAAGGACAAGCAATTTTTCCTGCTGGCTAACAAGTATCAGTCAGTACAATTGTATTTATTTGCAGCAATGTCTTGCATGGCTCGTAATCAGCTATACTGTCATGGTACCCACTTGCCATAGCAGTCTAGCATAGCAATTATTTTGTAATTTTACCTGCCATGTTCTGGTAATTGTAGCAGATTAAACCTTCAGATATGCCACCAACCAAAAGATGTTATCCTCCCCTGTGCTAAAACAATTTTTTACTTTCTATACAAACAACCTATTTTGGTATACAAAATCTCCTCCCAAAATATTTATTCCTAAATATTTTAGCAGTATAGAAACAATACCTCATTGTCTAGTTAAAAAGAACTAATGAATAATAAAAATATATTTTATTATCTTTGCTTTCAGAATGTGCTCTTTTCTTAGGTGCCATGTGTCAAGAATTGTTTTAAGATCTAATGGGTCTGTGGCTTGAATTGAATAGAACTACCATACATATGTAGTGCATCTTTTGTTAACCAGAAAGGAAATCAGTTTGTGTGCTTTTCTGTGTGTATATGAAAGTAAATTCATTCTACAATCTATTTACTACTTTACTTTAGATTTCCTTTTCTGTTCATTCTGTAACAGACTAAGACAGACACATTTTCTTCAAATTAACAGGAAATTGAAACGGAAAAATTTCAGTTTATAATTTAAACGAATGCCCGTTTCAAAGCCAAGAGGTAAATTGATGGTAAAATGATCCATCACTTTTCTAATCTTCACTTTTGCATGTCATATGATGTTAGTTTAGTTTTCAAGTTATTTTCCAGTTTGTCCTTACATATACAGGGCTGTTCTAAAAACATGACATAAGAAGACAAATGGCATGTATTTCATCATTTTCTGAATTAAAGGATAAGACGGAATGTGCTTCTTTATCTCAAATATATTCACGTAGTGGAAGCTTCATGAAAAACTTTCTAAACTTAACATAAAAACAATCATGCATGTGTACATTTACCAAAGAAGTTTCTTATTGAATATTTCATCTTGCTTATGTATGTTTAAAGCATCATTCAGGTGATAGTATTTTTACTGTTCTCCTTATAACTTTCTTTTCTCAAATAAGAAAAAGACCAAAGATTAAAACCAACACACCATCTGCTTCATCTTATGTATATTTTCTTATAATTCTGTTGTATAATAGTTGTGTCAAATTCTAAGCATCTTTTTTTGATAATTTATTAGTATTTCTCATTTCATGTCAGTATATTAGAAACATGCAATTTGATTTGCAAGATGCAAATCAATGCTACTGTATTAAATATCTTGGTTTACTCTACCACTGATATGAATATAATCTACTAAAATACCTGCAATAATTAATTTAAATTGCAGATTTCAGTTCCTTATAAGTTCTGACCTTCTTCCAGGAAAAACTGATCATTCCACTGAACTCCAATCTTCTTTGGAGGAGCCTGGTACATATTTCAACACCCATTTATATGATTGACAATTTGGGATATTAGACCTACAAATAAGTTATTTTAATGATATTTGTAATCTCTGTTATCAGGTAAAATATACCCTGGGATATGAACATTCTATATCCAATACAGTATTATATCTTGTATCATTATAATTTGTATAATTTGAGAGGTTCCATAAAATATATTTTCCAATTATTTATTTATTTATTTATTTATTTATTTATTTATTTATTTATTTATTTATTTAGTTGGATTTTTATACCGTCCTTCT
>JANHFO010008404.1:148904-159065 GCA_032468095.1 Pareas carinatus | reverse complement strand
GAAGCCAGGTGCAAGGCCATGCTCAACTCCCCCCGTCTGCCTCCATGGCAACTCCGAGAAGATCTGGGAGTTGACAACAAGATCTCTAGCTTCTTTTATCAAGTGCAGTGTTATAAAATAAGAGCTATGAGGTGGGTTGGGGAAACTCCCGTTATATGATTATCACACACTTTCTTTTCTAGGTAACAAAATCCATGGCTGGAGTAGTTAAATCAATGGATGCTACGTTGAAAAGTATGAACTTAGAAAAGGTAAAAGTATACACTTTGCTGTTTGTTTTTAAATGTTTCCTGCTAGTCTTTTGCTGTCTTTTACTTACATCATTTGTTTGTTTGCAGATTTCTGCCTTGATGGATAAATTCGAACAGCAGTTTGAAACCTTAGATGTTCAGACGGCACAGATGGAAGACACCATGAGCAGTACTACTACACTAACAACACCACAAGTATGTTGTACCCATTAAAGTAGATATATTTGTCTCTATTTGCAGTAGGCTCTATCGATGTTTCTCAACCTTGAGAACTTTTAAATGGGTGGATTTCCCATTCTGGGAATTCTGGGAGTTGAAGTCCACCAATCTTAAAGAGTCCTTGAGGTTGAATAACACTAGTCTATATATTCTAGTAACTACAGTATCTTGACCCTGGTGAAATAAATGTTCAATGGAAAGTTTACTCCTTAATGATGACTTTTCCTTTTCTTTGAAAACCGGTTTACAATATTTTCGGTTGAGAGATTGTCATATTTTTAATAATATATATGTGAAAAACAGTTTCTTGCAAGTACTAGTGGGCACTGTACAATCTATAGTATGTAGGTCAGGGGTCTCCCACCTAGGCAACTTTAGGACTTGTGGACTTTAATTCTCAGTCTGAGAAGCCCACAAGTCTTAAAGTTGCCAAGGTGGAAGACCCCTGTTGTAGGTGATATGTTGAATGTTTTTTTTAAGTCTGCTGAAAAATGTTTGCTTGTCTTAATAGTGTGAATTAGGATGGAAAAATGGAAGCCAGAAAGAACAGGTTTTCATAATTCATTGTGCGAAGGATTGAGAATTTTCTTCCAGGCACTGAAGAAGCAACACAAGAAGTAATAAAAGCACTATAATCCTAAAACCATGCATTAAAAAAGAAGAATGCTTTGGAAAGTTCATCCCACACAATTACAAATGCCCTCTCATGGCCAAGAACTCTTTTAAGTACAAAATCTCCGGTAATTATCTCTGTTGTGTTGCTGCCTACTTAATTGTAACTCAATCTTTTTTAATGTCTGCTTTTTTAGAACCAAGTAGATATGCTGCTTCAAGAAATGGCTGATGAAGCTGGGTAAGTGTGAATATCCAAAAGTCGAAATAATGCAGTGCATGAAAAAAACATATTTGAAGGAACGAGGCATTCCTGGATTTCTCCAGTTCAGTAGAGTCCTTCAGGTTTGAGAAAATGGACACGCCTAGCATATTCTAACTCGTTGCCGCTAATATGGTCGCATCCATGGACCAAACTTTGCTGGCTGGAGCATTAAAGATGCTGATGTTTAACACATCTGGAAAGTAGCAACTTAAGTAAAACTGAATTAGGTTATGCCCTACTATTAATACTTCCTAAAGCAGAAGATTATAATGCTGTCAGAGCTAACATTAATATTTTTCTGAAATCATGAGTTTAACGTAAACATTAGGATTATAAATTAACAAGATTGGGATGAGTTTCCAAAGTCCACATTTGAAAATAGGAACAGCAAGAAGGAATTCTATCTCTCCCCCAGACTTTGCTTGTCTTAAACCCTGATCTATTGTAACTCAGGTATAGAGGTTTGTATATTCCAACCATGCTAGGCTTGATTGTGGCTTGTGGGATGTAATGTATAACCTTTGACACGAGTATATTCTTAAATTTAAGTGAGACGATTAGGGTTTGATCCTGACTTCAAAGAGCAGAGACTTAAAATCATAATAGAAATAGAAATACATCCCAGATCTGCAATAAAGAGCCTATGTTAAATTAAACAAGCAAGATTATTTTCAATGTGCTATCATAAAGTATCTGTTTCTTGAATATGGAATGCTGTATCTGCATGTCAATGCTTAATTTACTCGGTTGTATTTTTTTCCCTTTGAATTTTAGGCTTGATCTGAATATGGAACTACCTCAGGGACAAACAGGCTCAGTTGGCACAAGTGTTGCTTCAACAGAACAGGTAAATATTGCCTGTCCTGGCTTGTTCCCTTCTCCTCTCACACCATAGTGCAGTGATGGCAAACCTTTTAGAGACCGAGGGCCCAAATTGCAACCCAAAACCCACTTATTTATTGCAAAGTGCCAACACAGCAACATCGATGACCCCCCCGGTGACCCCTCGCTGCCAACAGCGATCTCCCATTGCCCCCTGCAGCCATCGGTGACCCCTGTGGCTATTGACAACCCCCCACGTCACTCCACAGACCTTCCAGGAGCCTCCTCCAGCTTTTGCAACCCGCTATGAGCTATGCTCCCCTCCAGTGTAGCTCCTCTCCTCTCTCACCTTCGCCACAGATTCTGTGCTGCATTTGAGCTGCCCACCTTACCCCAGACAGGGGAGGGGGAAGCGTCCCACTGGGCTGCTTGGCAGAGGGGGGCAGGTGATGTCAGAAATGTCCTCAGCCATGGATGGAGAGGGGGAGTGGAGCCCCACATCCCTCTGGCTTTCTAGGAAAATTTGTGTTGGGGTGGCCCACAAAGGGCTCTGAGTGCTATCTCTGGCATGTGTGCCATAGGTTCGCCACCACTGTTAATAGTGCATACTGGCTGGGGGATTCTGGAAGTTGAAGTCCAGAAATGTTAAAGTTGCTGAAGTTGGGAAACTCTGACATAGAAGATTGGCTGTGTTACTGTTAGTATTTAAACATTTAAATATATCTTGCTACCGTACAATGTGGTTTGGTCTTAACATTTGGGGCTAGATTGTCAAAATGAAATAATCTGTAACTTTTAATGTTATGTGTGGCCTGTTTATCTACTTAATTTATTTACAAGGTCCAGAGGTCACTCACTTTGAGCTTCTGTGTAGTTCTTAGAAAAACTTCAGAAGCTTTTTTTAAAAAAAATAACAAATCCAATTACCTGGCACAGACTTACCTTGTCTTGCAGAGTTTGCTTGTATATGATCTCCACCCCTTCGCTTGTTACTCTTTTAACATGTTTTGTATCTTGACTCATGACTCTCTCTTTTCTGAAGGATGAGCTCTCACAAAGACTGGCACGTCTCCGCGATCAAGTGTAAGGAAGAGTCAGATTTGCAGTATTGTACATATGCTTCCAGTTGCATTCTCTGTACATATTTCATAGCCTGGCCAGGATTTCTGTCAAGATGCTTAAATAACACACTAGTGAACACCTATCTCTCTCCCCCCCTTTGCTGTGCTTTCTAAAATGCATCTAACTCAGTAGTGGTTTGCCATAAGTGCATTTTCTAAGTCTGTATTGTACATTTTAAAGCTGAAGGTTATATTTTTGCAAATCTCTTTTTCAATAATTCAAATGTCAGTTTTATTGGATGTCACCGTAAATAATCAAAGAGAAAGAACAGCTTGTATAATTTTAAGTTATGTAGCAAGTTTTTAAATTATGGATAATGTTTGCAATTAAATCCCTAACACGGTGTGTGTGATTCACATGGTGTCACATTATTAATTATCAACTGGATAAAATACATGTATATGTGTATCTAACAGCCTTGCATCACTGGAGAATCTTCCCAAAGCAAGCATGCTCGTCGTGACACTTAACATCAAGCAATAGGTATGCTGTGCTCATATCCTGGAACTCATATTGATATCGACAGTTCAGTACCAAAAGAATAAAATATATTTTTCAACGTTTTTGCCTAGATTTCCTAAAATATACATATATATATATATAACATTTCCATAGATAGGAATACCATGATACCTTAAAAGAGCTAACTAAAATATTACATTTGAAATGTCATTTAAGATTGCGGCCTTGTTAGACCTGATAGCTGTGAAGTTTTTGCTGTGAAGAAACGAGTGGGGCGATTGAGTGAATTATATGGGAAAGGAAAACCAACTTGAAAAACATGAGCATAAATCTGAAGTATTCTGTGAAGTATGCTCCGATTCTGTCTTTGTATCTGTGCTTAAAGCAAGGGTAAGATAAAGATATCTTCAACTCAAACCCTATTGCAGATCGGTTATTTTAGTTTGCCATTTTCGCGTTGCTGGTCATTGACCAAATAAATATTACTTACTTTTCTTCACAATCAGGGAGTTTATCCTCATTTCCTTCTGGGATGTTGTCCCGTCCCCCGTCCCCCCCCAAATTTCTCAACCCTACAGACATGGGCTTTCCTGGTGATCTCCTAAGTTTAGTTATTTGTATCTCACCTTTATTACTTTCACAAATAAGGAGGTGAACATATCCAACACACCCTCCAACAACAACAAATCTTTGAGGTGGGTTGGGCTGAGAGAGTGGGACTGACACCAAGTCACCAACTGGCTTTCATGGCTAAGGCGGGACTTGAAGTCGTGGTCTCTTGCTTTCTAGCCTGGTCCCTTTTAACCCTGACTTAGCTTGGAAGCTGAGATCAGGTTGTCCAGTTGCAACCAACCTTCTGAAACTAAAAGGAACGATATTTCCTAAAATGTAAATATCCTGCACAACACTGATGTTTAGAGAATTTCAGCTTTTCTCGCTGAGGGAAGATTAGGTATCTTTCTGTGGGTTGCAATAACATTTACAACTCCGACATACCTCCTTCACTTTGCATTCCAGTTTGAGCACAGGTAAAAATTTACTGAGATAATCTATATGCCAGCGATGGCTGACCTTTTAGGCATCGAGTGCCCGGACGAGTCGCCGCTAATGAGTCGTGGCTCGTGACATCGCCTGGTGTCGCGACAGCATGCGCAGGGCTCTTTGACATCGCCTGGCGCCACTAATTCTGAGCATGCAATGCTGGGGCGACTTGGCTCGCATGCCAACAGGGCTCTGAATGCTCACAGTGGCACGTGTGCCATAGGTCCGCCATCACTGCTCTATGCAATTTGAAAAGATGCTTAACTATAGCTGAGTTGTGATTTGACTCAAGTCAGCACAAGAAAAACCAGAGCAAGTAAAAACTGCTTAATTGTTTTTTTGTTTTTTTAAATACAACAAAATATTCTGAACAGTTGGAAAGAATCGTTTCTGAATGGGTGGCCCACAAATAGGATAGAGCTGAAATCTTGAAAGAAAAACAAATAATGGATAAAGGGGAAGAAGCCATTTTTACAATCTTGCAGTCTACCGTTCCTTGTTTCTTTATAGCAGAATGGCACGGAGGAGGTGTAAAGTGTGTTCCTCTGTTCCCCAGGCTGTTATCTTACATAATGGTTCGACCCGGGATGAATGTGTGTATTCCATTGAATGTGTTCTTCCATTTCTTCTGTGTCTGCCTGAATCTGCATGGATTATAGCAGGACTCTGCTATCTTAGCAGGATGCGGCATTCTACATTTCATCGGTCCAGGCCCACGATTCTGTTTCAATTTTTAAATTACATTTTTAAATGAAAAATGAAAAAATGATCCAAATTCCACACAAAGCTCTTCGAATTAAAAGGTATCCTAATATCATGCAAAGTTCTTTGAGACTTGATTGATTTTGTGAGATTTTGCTTTTGATGTGAAGGAGAGTCAGAGATGGTGCACAATTGCCATTCTCCACGTTTATATGAAAGAACAGAAAAACTTTGATGTTTAAATTACTTATTTTTTTTAGTGCGGCTTTATTAGGTGTTACATTTTTAAATATATTTGACTTGAGGATGTAGTTAACTTACATAATCTGCTAAATAAGATGATGTACATGGATATGACTACAAATTAGATTTAAGGAAAAGATGAACAGTTTGCCAGTTTTTAAGAGGAAACATCAGTACAACATGTAGATATTTTATTATAAATTATCCTTCCAGTTTAGTCAGATTATTTCGTAACAGCTGACCTGTATTCATCCAGAGAGGTCTAGCATTGAGTAGAGATTTAAATCTTTTTCTGTTCCTATTGTAAATATAGAAGTACTTTTGCTGATGAGAATTCCTGTTTTCATATTTTCTTTGTGTGAGAGCAATTTCTTATTGCCTCTGACTGTGATCTGAAAAAGATTCAGAATCATTTTCCTCTTGGTAATTTGATTTTTTTTTCAATGAAACCAGTAGAGGGAAGTAGAACACCTTGTTCTAAGGACTAGTAAATTTCACTCAGAACTGTTCAAGATGCCCTTATCAGTTTTTATTTCTAAAAAAAAATCATCCTACGAATTAAAACCCACTCTTAGATGTTCCCATTTCATTTTCAACTTGCCTTTGCCTTCCACTTTGTCATTTAAAAGTAAAATTATTTTAGTAACCCACTAAGATAAAATATCTTTCAATGTTTGTATCAAACTTCAACACCTTACTTGTATAATCCTGGTCTTAATTCTGATAATCAGGAGCAAGAGAAGTTTGTAAACAGCACAGAAATGGTGGTACTTTTTATTTTAATTCCCAAGATCTGGAATTTAGAAACAAAACATCTAGTTTTGAAGGTTTGTTCATGGTCTGTTTTTTGTCTACAGTATCCCTTGAAAGAATCTTATAGACTATCTAGGGCCATCTTGGAATCTTATGGAAATCCATCTGAATATTTTCATATTCATTTTAAGTCTATGATTACCTGCAAACCTTATAATTGAAATATATGATGTTCTGTTACTTTTATGAAACTCTTTTTGATTGGGGACAGCTTGTATGATACAGTATTTGATCATCTTTAGCTGATGTGATGTGAACATAGGATCCTGCCTCCTCGCATCATTGGAGTGTGATTATATTTTGCTACTTGTACTTTAACATATCGTTTGCCATTGAGGTTGTACTATCAAACTCAGCCATCGGGGGGCAGTCTGTCCTATATGTTGACCGCCTTCCCCGTTTTACCCACTGAGAAGCAGTGACTGGGATACTGCAGTATCAAGAGAACAAATGGGTAATAGAGGCAGTTATCCACCATGACTGTTCATTAGAAGGACAAACGATGGAACCTAGACTCATATATTTTGGCCACCTAATGAGAAGAGAGGACTCACTAGAAAAGGCTGTGATGCTGGGAAAGATGGGAGGCCAAAGGAGAAGGGGAGGGTAGGGAATCAGATGACTGGATGGTGTCACCGATGCAACAAGCATGAGGTTGGGCAGACTGCGGGAGGCTGTAAGGGATAGAGAGGTCTGGCAGGCTATGGTCCATGGCGTTGCAAAGAGTCGAACATGACTTAGTGACTGAACAACAACAAAGCACATAACTGTGACTGGTGGATCACTTAGGTATTGCAAGCTCCACATTTAAAGTAGACAGTGTATTGAATCATTGGCTGTATTGCCCTCTGGTGGCTCACTTAGAGAATACAGGCATAAAGGAAAGTATTGATTTTGTAGGACATACTGCCGGTGGCTGAATGTGGTTTTATGGGCTGAAATAAGAAAATACAGAAATATAATGGATATATATGAAAGAGACCTAGAACAAGGTGGATCGACAACATCAGCAAGTATTGTGGTTCCAATTGGCAAAAGAAAGCTCAGGACTGTATGGATTGGAAACACACGGAAGAGGCCTTCATCTTGCAGTGGACAGACACTAGCTAAAATGATATATGCATGTTATTCTTAATGATTTACTTGAGTGATGCTGGTTCAATGAAGAAAATTGAGTTAGGATCAGGTTTAGCATTGGTCACCTCTAGCAATGATGGCACCATTGGAAGAGTTGAAGAAAAAGGACAGAATATCATTGAACATTGCTAAAAATTGAGGTTCTAATGGCATCAAGTTAAAACAAATAAAAAAGACCAATGAAATATAGGGCAATGTATTGAACATATAGGATGTTAGACAGCCTGTGCCCAGTTGAGTCATAATTTCAGTTTCCTTAACTTAGAGGAACAGAAAGATTACAGGACATTGATTGATAGGATTAATGCCAGGCCCAAAACTAAGAATAGCGCATGGTGATTATTCTGAGCTGAGTTCTTCATTGCTTCACACCTATAGACAAAATCTTGCCAGACTGAGCACTCTATATCTACATGTGCAATATACTGTGGGAGCTATTGGGGAGGGGCTATCTTTGTCCTCTTTCTGTCACACATAATATCTGGACTGAGTTGTCTCTTGCTTCTCTGGTGGCACAACAGTTAGAGTGCAGCATTGCAGGAAAACTCTGTTCACTGCCAGCCGTTCGATCCTGACCGGCTCAAGGTTGACGCAGCCTTCCAGCCTTCCAAGGTCATTAAAATGAGGACTCAGATAGTTGGAGACAAGAGACTGACTCTATGAACTGCCTAGAGAAGGCTGTGAAGCACTGTAAAGTGGTATCTTAAGTCTAAGGGCTGGTGCTAGTCCAGCTCCTCGCTATGTTCCACCACCAGTTTAGCCCTTTGATTTTCTTCTTTAGAAATGTTGGCTTTTATATGTTAAAACCCTAAATGAGAACCTTTTTGGGGGGGTCAAACCCAGGTGCACTTCCTGGCCTTTCATTTTAGCACCATATACAATTCAATAAAGACGGTCCAGTTGAGACTTGCAAAGCCCTCACGCTTAGCCCCAGTATGGTGGGTTTGGTTTGGTTTGGTGGGATTGTGGTCAGACACTTGCTGTCGCTCCAGCCAACTCTAGTTAAGCCAGCTATCATGTAGAGTGATACAGATTTGGGGTTGCACCTACCCTTGCTGCCTTTAACCATGACCTATTCAATAAGCTACAATTGGCCAAGTGCCACCCAGTTCTAAACCTGAAACCGCCGATCCGATCCATCTCGGCTTCCCCATAGAAGTCGCTTTCAGTCTTAATCATGATTCTAAAATCCTTGCCGTCTGATTTGAAGCTCTTCGCAAGTGGAGGCTTTTTTTTTCCTGCAGGGAGTGTTGTAAATTAGTTCCAGTCTATAGGGGAATACTGTAACGAATGAATGTGATCTGGCAAAAAAAATTTAAAAAGCAGGAGGGGTCTAGGAGAGACCCCAAACCAGTTCAGTGAATATTTCTCTTGAACAACCTGACACGTAGGATTTTTGTCCGTTTTTTTTAAAAGTGTAAATAGAGAAGAACTCGTGTTTCTTCTCCAATGGATTGTCGCTGAAGAGAGAAAGGTTGTTGAAGAGTTCAGTTGATCTGTACAGTAGTCTATGCAGAGAGTCTGTCTGCACAAAAACACACCCAACCACAACCACAAGCCAGCTGGAATGTCAATGCTACAGCATAAAGTTAAGGAGCAGTGAGGAGGAAGAAGACAGGAAGGGCCGAAGGGAACAGAGAAGTTTTAAAAAGGAGGAACTGTTTAAGCTAAGCCTCCATATCACTCTCTGACTATCCAAGTACGGCAAATTTTCTCTGATTTTGAGGTGAAGTCTGTCACATAAAAGAAGCGTAAAGAATTTCCCGAGATAATTTTTCCCCGTTATCTGACTGATTTTTCCTGAAGACTTTTCAACCATCAACCTCTTTTGATGAAATTTTCTTTTTATTAAAACTTGTAAACAAAAAGATAGAAGCTAATCCAAGCTAATATAAAGTAAGGGAAGAAAAAAGGCATCAAAGAAAAGGGCAAGAAATACCGGATAATGGAGAGTGGGGGAAAGAGTTAAAGTAAAATAAAAAAGAAAGAAAGAAAGAAGATGGAAAGAAGGGGCTTCTGATATTTTTCACAATTTATTCTGAAATAAAACTGCCGAATTTCATTCTTCATTCTCCTCTCCTTTTATATGCATTTTTTATTTTTTATTTTGTTTGTCTGTTTTTTCTTTTTTTTCTCTCTTTCTTTCTCTATTTACATAGTTTGTTTCTTTCTCCATTTGGTACCTTTAGTTAATGTAAACTGATAAAATTGAAAAAAGGATAAGATGAATTATATAAAATTTATAAATAGGGCCATTGCTAAACTTTAACTTTAAGTTGAGCTGAAGTAAACAAAAAAGTGAAATATAAACAAAATTGAGAAATATGTAAACTTGTTTTTTAAATTAAGTAAAATATTGTTAAATATAAGTGTATAAGAGTTTAAGTCAATGGTTTTAATGTTATTTAAAAATTGTGGAAATATGATTAAGTTAGATATTTGGACAAAAGGGAATGTAAGATTAAAATGAAA
>JANHFO010008404.1:50036-60652 GCA_032468095.1 Pareas carinatus | reverse complement strand
TGGGGTCTTTTTATTCTTTTGGTTAACAAAAAATTGATTGCTTTTTAACATGCTATTGGGATTTTATGCTTTCCCTCTCTCTTTTCGCCATTAAATTCTGGTAGTCTTTCCCCCCTTCCCTGCTCCTCAATTTTCAAGCAGAAGCGGCTTATGTGCTAAATGTGAAATAATATTTATTAGTGCTTTCTGGAGGAAATCTCAAAATAAGGGACCCTAATTGCACAAACAAATTCCAGGAAATTGTATTGCCAAATGGAAGAATGATTCATTCTTCAAAGTAGATATTTTTCTATATCTTAAGGGAGGCTTTCATTAAGCCAATGTCCTCCAGCTTGTTTGGTGTGTAACTCCCATCATTCCTAATCATTGCCAGAATTGGTTGTTAACTGGTGGGTGTGAGTTGGGAACATGCCAAGTTGAGATAACTGCCCGTGCCTATAGCATTAACATGGGTAGAAAGGCAGGAAAACGGCCTTGGAGAAAGAACCTAGAGACTGCAAGGAAAACTACCAGGTGCAGAAGAAACGTGCTGCAAGGCCGGCCAGAGAGACGGGAGAGTCTTAAAAAAAAACTCTCACTACCCCTCCTCACTTCCCTGGAGTATAAAGGAAGATACCAAGATTTTCAAGACTCTTATTTTGGCCTGTCTCAGTAAAATATATTTTTAGTTTTCTTGTGGAGTCTTGTTTCTTCATCCCGTCTACCACAATCCTACTTACAGTTGGCTGGGAATAACAAGCACTTATTTCTGAAAGCGTAGTTGCAGTTCACAAAATACATTGCAACTGTGCACAGGTTTAGACATGCTTAGCATAGTCAATTAGCCAGTAGGCCTTATATGGGGCTGCTGCCTTATGTCTTAAGTATAATCCTGCGAAATATTTGTAGTCACTTTCAGTCAGTATTAAGATAACTGCAAAGCAACATTACCAGTTTGGAACCTCAGGAAAGAGATTATTCACTTGTGGATAGACGATTCTCTTCTTTCTCTTGTTTATTTTGATTTAGTCCTTAGCATATTTTGTGGGGGGTGAGGTGGAGCTTTTAGTTTCAATGTTCATTAAGTGAGAATGTTGGAAGTAAAAAAGATCAAGTAATGTCCTCCATCTTACTCTCTATTTTTGACCTGATTCTTTCCTGATCAGTTGATTACCTTGGATTTTCCTATTATGCAGGCTCTCATACACAATTGGATCTTGTGATAGCCTTGTGATAGTCTTGTACTTAAGTGCATTATCCCATACCCTTAATGCAGTTTGCACCTCTTGGCACTTTGATATGTTAGATCTGCAGTTCTCAGCTGGCTGTTTTACATAAAAGTGCTACTGATAAGACATCTTAATTCTCTCCCTCTTAAATCCAAATTTTAGGTCACAAGTTAATGTGATTAATAGAAAGCAAGTATTCAACATTTATCTCAAGAGTTTTAATATTTTTCTTGTTGGGTTGGTTTGCGAAAATAAAATGTGTTTACAGATTGCTGCTGTGACAACAGCTTATTTCTTTGAAAAAGAACAATTTGGGGATGTAGCATAATACTTCCAAGTTTGTTACTTTGGTTTTCAAATCAATTATATTAATTTTGTTGCAGTAAAACACACATTACACTTTTATAAAGGGCTGATTTGAAACAACTGGCAGAATTGAAAATCCATCATCTGTTAATGGATTTTTTTTCTTTATATTTTTGTAGCTCCTGACAGCCTACCTTGATCTCCAGCTTGGTAACTGCTATGTAATTCCTCTGAACACCTCTATTGTTATGCCACCACGGAACCTGATAGATCTTTTTGCAAAATTAGCGGTAGGTAACACTTAGATGGAACATGGAGATATATGTATACTCTTATTGCAATGCAAATCTGCATTGAGAAAGTTTAGAATAACCCATGTTGAGTCATTTCCAGAATTGTTGTAGCGAACGGTTGGTGAACCTATGACCTTTTAAAATCATAAAAGTCTGAAGAATCTGAAGTTGTAGATGCTCACCAATTGCTAAACATGCTTGCTTTAGAGCATCCTCAACCCCCATCATCTTTAACATGCTTAATTGTCTTCAGGTGTAACTTTGGTCTTGGTTGAATAATCACAAATTGTATTAAGAATGGTATTTTCCCACACACACAGACGGGTTCCTACTTGCCTCAGACTTACCTTGTTCGTGAGGAAATGGTTGTGACTGAAGAGATTGATAATGTGTCAGATCTGGGTGTCTTCATTTACCAGCTCTGTGTAGGGAAGGAAACCTTTAGACTTCAGCGCAGAGAGAAAATCATTGGTGAGTATTTTGTTTATTTTGAATTGTTAATTGCATTTCAGGATATGAAAAAGAAACTGGGGGAAGAGAAAGGGAAAATTGGTGAGCATTTTAGATTTAGCATCTGTGTGATTTTTCTATCTTAAGGGGGAAAGCTGCCATGGGAATAATAAAAGTTCAGTAAACAAGGAAGTTTGTTAAATTGAGGGATTTCCACCAGGAATTACCCCACTAGGACCCAGCTATTATTCCTGATGAGTATATTGTAAGCCCTAAACTTTGCATTCAACCCTAGTTAACCCCCCAAATTCTGCTTTCTAGCTACAGTCAAGCCTGATTCTTACAGAATCGAGAACCATTTCTTTATCTTCAGTCAGAAGAGAGCAACTGTTCTCCAGAATGTGAGACTGCTTATAAGATTCAAGTAATGGTGCCAGATAGATTAGCAGTGATTTCCTGGCTGATCTTTCTGTGTATGTGTGGAATAGGGTGGGGTGAGGAGGAATGTAACTTGTTGGTTTCCTTCGTATTATCTAATGGAGTGAGGGGCAGGACACATTACATTATACTGGAGCACCGAATTTTTATACCTTTGCTCGTGTCTTGCTGAGTATACAGCTGATGTTCAGAGTAGTGAAGGTACCACTGGAGAGTACTACTTTTATACCATTCTGCACTCTCAGCTTTTAAAAACTTTAAAACTAAGAGCAAAGTGTTTGCTTGTGCTTTAAATACATTGACCTAGGAGATTTTTTATTACCTCTGTAATCCTGCTGCCCCTATTTTAAATACTTTTATGTGACCATATGCATTCCAAACAACTGAAATGGCTTACAGAGTCACTTTACCAGTGTTGGCACTTGTATTCATGCCCCAGATGGCTTCCTTAAATCCTTTCAGCATTTTTGTCGAATACTTTAATCCATCCCTTTTTGAAAATTGACACTTACCTCTTGAAAGCTAATGCTTGAAAGTGGACTTGGGCTCACTGAAGAGTCACTCCTCTCAGATAGAATTAGGTCGCAGTCAAGTCGTTGAGGTCGTGAACAATAGCACCATACATGCAGCATGGGAAATAATGTAGAAAAATTGTATGGCCAATCGTTTACAAGTTCATGTTTCTTCTCATACAAGAGTCAGCAGTGGGGGACGTTTTGCTACTTACTGTCCATAACATCTTCAGGTGCCATTTAAGAATCTCATAAATAGATGGCCATTTCTTGCAACGGTTTGCTTGTGATCACCAGTGCTGTAGTAAAACAAAGTAGGGGGAATCTGCAAACTGATATCTAGAAGTCTTTCTTTCTAGTCCTTTTACCAGCAATGAAGGAGATGCTTAATTCTTTTTTCTTTTGCACGATAAATTAATGTGTTCTCTGTGGGTGTTTCTGCCTCCCCGAACACATAATAGTGGCCTTATTTTGTGAGTCACCAAATTCTGATGCATTGCCCAGCTTGTTCCTTGCATTGGAAGGATTTTTTTCTTTGCAATTCCTGGTCAGAACAGTGCTTCTTCCTTTACCTCAAATTTGCTCCTAATCTGTTCTGGTTTTGGAGAGTTATCCTACAGGCGGCATCTTGAGCTCCTTCATGTGGCTTCTAACATTCCATTAAGATAGAAACAATAAAAAGACAATACCAACTTCAAGAGCACGTTTCACGTTCCATATTGCAGTCTTAGCCCCACCAATGTCCAAAGAATGATGTTCATGATGATGACTCTTATAATAATAACTGAACATGGTTTTCCTGGGGTTTTTTTCTTCATTGACCTAAAGCTTCATTATTTGTACCTAAGCAGTTTCAGTCAGTTACTACAAATCATTGTTTTTCAAACTTAACTTTTGAAATGTGTAGACTTCAACTTCCAGAACTCCACAACCCCCATGCTTTGGGAAGTCATTCATGATGCATGACTGAGCATGGAACAACATCTGTAACTCATGGAAAGAAAAACCTGTTCTATCTGATCTGTTCCTGTTCCCTGGATAATTAGCATTGTGTTTTTCCCCCCTGTCTTTCTAGGCCTTCAAAAACGCTCTGCTGAAAAGTGCCACATAATCCGACACTTTGAAAACGTGTTTATTGTTGAAACCAAGTTCTGTCAGCAATGAAAAGGGTAGGGCAGAAAATGACAATCACGCATCTTCATTAAAAACCCAAGCTTTACATCCTCAGTTTCGGAATTAAATGTGCAGTGATAATCAAAAGCCTTATGTTTCCTTTCTGTGAATTGCTTAGATGAAAAGAAATACCCTTTAAATCCACAATAGGCTTTTCTTTGAAATCTGTGGTGCTGCTAAATTTTACAGCTCCTTCAATTTTGAATAGTAACATTTTTAAATGGATTATCCTCTTAAACATCTGTACGTCTGTTTTAGACCGAAGAAACAAATTGAAATCCAAATACCAATTCCTCCATAATAAACATGTAATTGAATCATTACTTGACTCTTTCGTAAGAACTAATACATTAATCTAGTTTGCACACTGGTTTCTAGGTTCGTAAAATTGTTCTGCACTTGGTTTTCCACTAGGGAAACAAAAAAAAGACACATCAACATTTTAAGGGGTTTATTTAAACTTCATTTGTGAAGCATGTAACTTTAACCTTATGATTAAACTTTAATCATAAACAGCTAACATTGCTTTTTTCATTTTTGTGCAATTACTGTATTAAATTTGTATGTATATTTGGAGCCTATCTTGAGCTGGCTTTACTACTTTTAATTCCTCCCTCCTGTTTGTTGTGATATTTAGTTGTATAGCCAAACACATTTATTCTTAAAAGCTTTTACATTGGTATTTTGGGTTACTGGACCTACTTCTTAACATCTTAAATGCAAATGTATGTGATTAACATTTTTATTAGGTCCAGTTTTCAGTGTTTCCATAGCTATAAGATTCCTATCTTGTGAAACTTCTAGAGCAGACCTTACGAGCAAGTTACCACTATTACTGCAGAGAGCTTATCCTTGTTTGGGATTGTGGTCTGAGTTGGTAAAGGGATTTCTAGAGAGCTGCAAACTGAGTATTTTATAAGGGACTTTATATTTCACAGATTGTGCAACCCTCTAATAAATGTTTCTCTTAAGATGATGGTGGTAGCTTCCATTTTGTTCTGACTGCGAAAAAAATTGGGGAAAGGGCACATTTAACAAGGCTTATGAAGTGTATATCATTTGCCGTGGGTCTCCGATTTCTTTAGGATGTTTTCATGTGCATTGACAGTGTCACGTTTCAACTTCAGTGCAAGTCCAGAGGCTCCTGAATGGTGGCTATGGCTGTCGTGGGATATTCTGTTCATTCTGAAGTTGTTGCTTAGTTCTCCAGTGACAATGTAGTGATTGAGTGGCACCGGGCCCTATTTGCGGGTCTGTGGAAACACCTTTTTTCCATGGAACCAGTCCCTGATGCCCGAAAGATTAGGGGCCATTGCTCTTAGTTATTAAGCATTAGACTTCCTTGCCTTTTCGGTTGATTATAAAAATAAAGCTACTAGTGGAAAGTTCAAGAAAAAAACGTGTATTTGTGATTTGCAGAATTTATGTTGCAGAATTCAGTTTTCTGTTGGGGAACAGCAGTGATTTTTAGCCATAAATCTCCTCCAGTGGATTTGAGTCATCATCTCCTTTCTTGGAATACCAATGCAAAACCTAGGCCAGCTTAGTCACAACAGAGCGAGCGTGTAAGTTTCCTGAGCTTCAGGCTTTCATTTGGCCTTTTAAAAAGATGTTGATGTAATTCCAGATTGCACTTCTTTATTGGGAGTGCATAGCCTTGGTAGTGAGGGAATTAAATGTAATATTTTTTGTTCCATGGTGCCTATTTTATCACCTAGAACCTGTAAGCAGTTTCTGTTCACCAGTTTGGAGCTTTTCTGATCTGGTTCCAGGAAAGAGTGCAAAGTAGAACTTAGTTTAGTTTGATTTAGTATTAATTTGCTTAATAGTTTACATACTTTCCCAAGTGCAAGTAGACACAGCCTTTTGTTGCACTAATGCAACAATTAATTGCATAATTAATTGCAGAAAATATGACCAGTTTGGAGATTTTCTGATCTGGTTCCAGGAAAGAGGGCAAAGTAGAACATAGTTTAGTTTGATTTAGTATTAATTTGCTTAATAGTTTACATACTTTCCCAGGTGCAAGTAGACACAGCCTTTTGTTGTATTAATGCAACAATTTCATAATTAATTGCAGAAAATATGACTTTAGTAACAGAGTGGTCGGTGCCTGGAACTCATTACCTGACGCTGTTGTGATATCCCCAAACCCCCAAATCTTTAACCTTGAAACTGTCTGCGGTAGACCTCACTCCATACCTAAGAGGTCTATAAGGGGGCATGCATAAGCGCACTAGTGTGCCTACCCTTCCAGTTCTACTGTCCCCATTTATTCGTACTCGTTTATTATAATATCAATACCTACATGTTTGTATAGTATGTTCCTACTTGTTTTTCTCGTATATGCTTGACTAAATAAATAAAATTAATGTCATTGAGGCAACTTTTGAAGAGGTAGCAGCCCATGCCTTCCAAGATGTAGTTGTGGCTTATGAACTTTTTCTGCAAACTTTTTCTGCAAACCATGGGGTTTTCCTCTTACCGTTTTCAGGGGAATTTTCAAGGGGATTTTTTTCAGTCCATGGATAGGAGACAACGGTGACCTTGCGGTGCTGCAGGTAATGGTTTCTGAATCAATTACATTGTCGGTTTTTTCCTAGGACTAATATAACTTAATAGGCGTAATCTGGCAGGACTTTTTTTGCTGGAACTTGTCTGCCCAGCAGGTCATTCACATGCTTTATAATTTAAGTATAATTTTCATCCAGGCTCAACATTCAGGTAGGAAAAAAATCCTGTGTGGCCACTAGATGGCAGTGTTGGCAGTCAAAAGAAAAATAAATTCTGTGTTTGAGTTGTGTTCACCAACAGGAGGGCCAGCGAGTATAGAGTGGTAGGGTGTAAATGCAAAAAAACAAAAAGTTTTTGAGTAAAGGCAAGTAATGAGAACGTGGGAGTAGATGTCCATCTCCACCTAATACAGGTAGCCCTCAACATACAACCTTCCATTTAGTGACTGACGTTATGATAGCATTCAAAAAAGTGACACACAACATTTTCACACAACGATTAGCTGTATCCCTGTTGTCATGTGACCAAAATCCAGAGGCTTGGCAACTGGCAAGTATTTATGACACGTTTCATGTGGTCACCTTTTGCCATCTTCTGACAAAATGGGGAAGGCAAATTCACTTATAGCCATGTTGCTGTACTACAGTGATTCACTTAACTGTCAAGAAAGGTTGTAAAATGGGGCAAAACTGACTTCACAGCTATCTCGCTTAACAAAATTTTGGTTTCCGTTGTGGTCGTACGTCAAACCCTGTAGGTCTACCCCAGCACCACTGCCAATCTTTTTGGACTGAGATCACAAAAAAAACAAAACCCAAACCTTTTGAATGGAGATTGTGCACTGAGGAATAAAAGCTAGTTTGGTCTAGTGGTTAAAGCATCAGGCTAGAAACTTGAAAATCTGAGATGGAAGGTGTGTTAGATACATCCATTGTCCTGAGTTATTTATGAAAAAAAGGATAATTGAAAGAAAAAAAGAGATCCTGCTCAAATGGTCCAAGAATCTGTCCAGAGCTTTTGGTGATTAGACCTCTGGCCGCTGAAAGTTTGCAGATCCATCAGAAGCTCATTTCAGATAATTATCGCAATAATCAGTTTGATCTAAAAAGGAGTGAGGGCCTAAGAGAGATACAGTTCTCTGCAGCTGCTTCATCAGAGCCACAAAGCAGCTGGTGCTAGAAGAGTGTCGAGGCCTTTTCTGGCTCCCTGGTCCTTCAGCCAGTGACACAGTGCAAAAATAGCTTGTTCACCAGCTCCAAAAATCTGGTTTCCTTGATAGGAGAATAAAAGACAATCCTTGAGCCAAAACTCAACCTGCAGTTAGCAATTTTGACTGAAAGCTAAAACAAAACGTAAAAGGACTGAGGGGCTGCCACAAAGAAGAGGGTGTGTGTGTCTCAACCTATTCTCCAAAGCACCAGAAGGCAGAACAAGAAGTAAAGGATGAAAAATAAGGAGAGAAGCAACCTAGAACTAAGGAGATATTTCCTGACACAGAACAATCAGTGAAAAGACCTATCTCCAGAAGTTGTGGGTCTCCATCACTGGAGGTTTGTAAGAAGAGATTGGACAGCCGTGTGTCCAATCGTATTGGAGAGTGATGGCGGGCTTTTGGCATGCGTGCCACAGCGGGCACATAGAGCTCTCTGCTGGCACGCAAGCCAAGTTGCTCTGGCATAGCCCCAGAGCTGAGCATGCTCAGAAAGGAATAGCAGTTCCAGGTAATGAGGTCACGGGGGCCATGCACATGCTCAAAGAGTAGCCGCACCAGGCGACGTCGCGAGCTGCGAGTCATTAGCCACGGCTTGTACGAGCACTCGCTGTCTAAAAGGTTAGCCATCACTGGCATAGGGGGTTCTACTAGAAGACCTCCAAGGTCCCTATTCAGTTATTCTGGTTCCTCAGCTTTCCTCCCATTTTAGATCCTGCCAGTTGGCAAGGACAGGATAGGTACAGTTCAGCATAGCTAGAGGGCACCACGTGCCCCATCTTGACATGGACCATCACATCATCTTTCGAAACGCAAGCTGCCTCAACAGATTTCCTTCCAGGAAAAGCACATCTTTGATTTAAGAAGCGTCAAATCCAGGAGTTAATTGAATCCTGAAATATGTTGCCCGATTGATAGCATCTGTGACTGACAGATACAACTGCCATTGACAGATAATTCCCCTAAATATGGATGCCAAGGGGTTGATATTAATTTGCAGTACCATCGGTTAAAGTATTAAATTATTTTTATGCGATTGTTTGGGAGTCAATGAGCAATTCGAAAATTTATAAAGGGGTCTGAACCGAAGAGTTTGAGGTCCCTTCCCTAAGTGCTTTTAAAAAACTCAATTTATGCAGTGCCTATTCTTACCAAGTGTATGTCAACTATTGTAACAATAAACCAACTCAAACAACACATACAGGGCCCAATAATGATTCAAAATAAATGGACTTTAGATACATATTTGCCATTGATCATCAGTGGTCCTCTGTATTCTACCTAGCTGAATTGACCGGTTTCTTTCCAAAATAAGGTACAAAATCGCTTTCTGTTCCCATACACGGCTGGTTTTTCACCAAGAAAGTTACAGTACACACACAAACCTGATCAAGACCTTTGTGAGAACAAAAAAGGGAGAAATCTACTAAAACTTCCCAAGGTGCAGGAAAGATTGTGCAGTGGCAGTCCAGTAGCTGCCCTGTATATTTTAATGGCTAGCAATAACCCACTCTGGGGTTTACACTCCCCCCGCCCCATTAACTCGCATCTCCTGGTCCAGCCAAATCATTGCATATGAATGCCTCATGTACGGTCCTGAATGAAATTGCTTCCACTCTGCAAAAATTTGAGACGGGTGAGGATTAAACATCCTGTGAAAATAGCCCAGGGCCAACCTGACACTTTACGGTAAGTTATTTTGGTTTTGCATATTTTAAGTTTCAACAAGACTTTCCTAAGCGAAAGAATTAAGTTTCTGTTCCACTTCCTCTGAGAAGCGAGGGTTGAATGTTCACATCTTTCTTACCCACTCAAAGATGATTTTTTGACACGTTAGGGGTGGGTGGGCGTTAGGAGATATTTTGAGGGGAGACGCTGCCTTCACGATTTGTTCTTAACCATATCTGTCAGCAGATCTGTGATCGCGTTAGTGAGCATCACGGGGTGAGGTGCGTTGCACACTTTAGACCCTCCCAGGTGATTTCCGTTATATTGCCGACTAGTTTGCTGGGCATGGCAACCTAAAATCCCTTACAGGCTATGGGGCACCAGAACTTCTTTTATAGTAAATGCAGGTAGTCTTTAACTTAAGGCCACAATTGAGTCCCAAATTTCTGTTGCTAAGTGAGACATTTGTTAAGTGCATTTTGTCCCCATTTTACAACCATTTTACAACCATTTTACGACCTTTCTTGCCACACTTGTTAAACTGTTAAGCTGTTAAGGGAATCTGGCTGTATTCCCTATTCCAGTGATGGCGAACCTGTGGCAGGGTGCCAGAGGCGGCACTCAGAGTTCTCTCTGTCGGCACGGGTGCCGCCACCCCAGCAAAGTAAAAAGAACGTTCCTTAGTAGCAAGCCAGAGGAATGCAGGGCTCCCTTCGCCCTCCCACTCTCCGCTTTACCTACCCCTCTGCCCAGCTGTCCAATTGGAGTGCTTCCTGTCTTGGGTAGAAGACCTGGAGGGGGAGCATAGCTCGCAGCAGAACACAGAAGCCAAGATAGGCTGCCA
>JANHFO010008404.1:39820-49936 GCA_032468095.1 Pareas carinatus | reverse complement strand
CTATCTATCTATCTATCTATCTATCTATCGCTATCGCTGTCTTCTTTCAACCACAAAGGCAAAAAGAGAAGTTGTAAGAAGCAAAAACAATCTTAAAATAGCATCCGGATAATAAATCCTGTTAGCAATTGCACTTAGACTTATATACCCTTTTACGGGGCTTTACAGCCCTCTCTAAGCGATTTGTAGAGACAGCATCTTGCCCCCAACAATTTGGGTCCTCATTTCACCAACCTCAGAAGGATGGAAGGTTGAATCAACCTTGAGCGGGTAAGAATCGAACTGCTGGCAGATGGCATAATTAGTCTGCCATGCTGCATTCTAACCACTGCACTAACGTGGCTCTATATGCATAGCACTGCCAAGTTAATCAAACTTATGGCTGGTTGGGCCTATCATGTGAAGCAAATAGAGCAGTGAAGTGGTGTTAATCTGGATTGAAGACTGAGCATGTTGGGTGAAGGGACTTTCATGGTTTCTCCCATCTGCCAATGCTGCACCACCATCACTGATGTCATTCACAACAGCAGATGTCAAAGACCAAAAGGGTTTTTATTTGGAGAAAAGTTGGGAAAGCAATGGACAGGTTTAGCAGTGCTTAAACAGAAACCTGATGGGGAATTAACAACCACCATCAATTAACAACAGAAGCAACCTGGAATTAAGGAGAAACATCCTAACAGTGAGAACAATTAACCAATGGAGCAGCTTGCCTTCAGAAGTTGTGGGTGTCCCATCATGGGAGGCTTTTGAGAAGAGAGTGGACAGCCACCTGTCTGAAATGGTGTAGGATCTCCTGCTTGAGCAAAGGGTTGCACTTGAAGACCTCCAAGGTCCCTACCAGCTCCATTCTGATTGAATTGAGATCATAAGGTATAGCTGTTGTGAAATTATTACAATCTTCTCCAAGTGGCCTATACAGCTTGTTCTTGACTTTCAACCATGGTTGAGGCCAGATGTCTATGGAGATTCTCAATCATTCAGGTCCTGGTTGTCCCAAAGGTGCTTTTCCAAATGGCAACTGGACTTTCTTGGGGTTTTTTTCCCTGTTGAAAATTTCAGTTGAGAGCTGAAGAAACGTCTTGGATGAGAAGTTCCATTGCCTTTTGGAAAAGCACATTTGGGATAGTTGGGACCAGAATCACTAAGCAAAGTGCTTGTTAGGTGATTCATGCCCGATTTTGCTATCTTTTTTGTTGTTGTCAAAAACCCCACACCCTCTTTTGGGGGTCCTCCATAATTTTTAAAAGTGGGAATGGTCCTGAGAGCAAAAGAGTTTAATAAATACTGGCATAGATCATCTTTTCAGTCTGGAAAGGTAGACAATGATTTCTTTAAAGTTTTTTTTAACCCTTTTAAATTGAATGTGTGTGTCTTTCATAAGGCAGCTAACAAACATTAAAATGAAAAAAAATCAAAGCCTAAAATGGTAAAATTACACTATGAAAGACAAAATAAATTAGATAGAATCAGCAACAGAGAATGTGCATGTTCAGGATGAAGCCATTGTTTTTCTATGGATTATTTCATCTGTTATTTCATTATTCCCAAACTATATTTCGCAAAGACTTTACATACGCATACAAGTACCATATGCATCAAATTTATTAAGGCACAAAAATGAATTTTATAAATTATTTCGGACACATTTAAATTAACAGTTCACAGTACTATGGGCAATTGCAAAATAAAATTAAAGCTCTAGAAAAACAGTGCATTACGTCATACCTCTGAGGAAAAGAAATAAAAAAGAAACATATTTTCTCTTTTCATCTCTGTCTCTTTTCCATCCCATTTGCAACTATCCCTCAAGAAGATTTATACTTCCAATATTGTATTCAATGGTTTATTGTTGTCAACGAGCTATAAAATATGAGAATGCTGTTAAAAAGGGAAGGAAGAAGTGAGCTGTTAAGAAGGGTTTTGGACTAGAAATAGCACAGGCCAGAAATGGAAGAAAGAATGAGAAAGAAACTCAAGGTAATCCCATCTTGATTTTCTTTAATATCAAATGGGAACAGAGAGAAACTTGGGCAGATTCCAAGATGGACGAGAACCCCTTGAGATAAGTAATCTCGGTTGAGGAATAGACATAGCAAAGATCCCTAGAATGTTACTTTATTGTTCCTCTTGTTGTTTCAACCTTCCTATCAGAATGTTGAAGGTCTATCCAAGTTTCTCTCTATTCCATGTTCAATTAAATAAGAAAGCATGATTTTGCATTTTATCCCCATGCATCCTTCTATCCATGGATTGTGAATTTCCTTCTCAGTGGTTCACTTCTTCCTCTCTCTCCTTACACAGTTTCTCCAAGACCACCTCTAATGGTCAATATCTGTGCTGAAGATACGACATGAAGATCCCAGTGTTGCTTGTACCATCCCTAACAATTTAGAGATGATCTCTAGAATTCCTGAGGATTTGTGATTTATAAGCTGAACAAAGGATAACATTATTGATTAAACACGAATAATGTTGGCATTATTCATATTAATGGTATTTAAGATTATAATGACCCAGGGAAGGATCTGGCTCATCTGAGATGGCTTCAGAAGGTATCCATGGTTGGGACAGGTTAGTAATTAAATGGGACACAAGAAGGAAATCCTAGGATTGTAGGCTAGACTAGCATATTAGAAAACTACCATTTCAAATTCTCATTCTTGTGGGGGGGGGATGTGCTTTCTTGATATGGTTTTACAAATACAATCAGAAGGCTTTAACAGCTGATGCAGGATTATCATAATGGTTTCATCACTGCCTCTATCATTTCTTTCTTTGATTAATTTTAGTGGTAGGCTTTTATGAATAGGGCACGTTAGGTAGGATATTTTATCTCCAAGTGTTGTTCAGTAATATATCTAAGGATGTATTTGCACAGAGAATACCTTTTGGAACTGGGATCGCCAGACTAACTAAATACAATTACTGGTTCTTAGTGAGTTTGATCGATGCAACCATGGAAACAGAAGTTACCACTGCAATAGTTGTGGAATAGCTTTCCAAGAAGCACCAACTGAATTTGAATTTGCAAGCATTTAATCTTTACATCTTCTTCAATAAAGTGATGAAGAAGATTCAATGGACTTCATGACTTGGTCTTTGTCAGTTTGGGATAATCTCCTATGTCTTTTTATCCAGCTACACTATTTCAGGTTACAATTGCTGATAAATATTGAAAAGTATTTAAATTTCACCGTATTGATAGAGGTGCAAAGGAACGTTAACATCCAAAGTCCTCTAGTGAAATATTTAAAATAAATGCTAAATCTGTGCTTTTCCCCAAGGTATCATAGCATCAAATAAAGGTGTTATCAAAAAAACAAAGGCCCATAATATACATTTCCTATCAATCACCCAACTATACTTATTTCGGATGGATGCTTTGCATGTCCACAGTGCATGTTATGAAATTGGATACTGTCCTGTAAATCTTGCCTTGAAAGCCGCCTTCGAAACTCATCTGTAGTAAAGTAATAAATTATGGGGTCGAGACATGAATTTAAACTGGCAAGGCACAAAGCAATTGCGTGGGAGATCAAAATAACCTTTCGGGCATAAGAATCGTCTATCTTTTGAGACTTGACCAAGTAATTCAAAGGGAAGCTGATGTGGTAAGGACCAAAGCAGATCAAAAAGACGATGGCACAAGTCAGGATCATCTTTAAGGCTTTCTGTTTCTCCCCTAGGTCTTGGGAAACCGAATTTTTTTCTTGGAGGGATAAGATGGTCTTCCAGGAACAATAGAGGATGATCAACAGAGGGGTTACAAAGCCAACCAGCTCACCTAGGGACATCATTGCTATAGAGATAGGTTTATCTGCAGTCTTCAAGGGCAGGTCCGCAAAGCATTTATTGTTGAAAAAAGTCTCGTTGGAGGTAAGACGTAGAAGGGGGAAAGGTAAGCAGCCAACGCAAACCACAACCCATCCAATACCGCAGATGTACATGTCGTAGATGCGCTTGCAGTCACTGAACTTCAGAGGGTGCATCAGGAATTGAAATCTCCGCACACTGATGCAAACCAAAAAGTAAATGCTTGCATACATGTTGACGTACTTGAGGTAGAAGCAGAACATGCAAAGTTCCTTCCCCAGGGGCCAACTCTGAGATAGGTAATAAAAAATCCTCAATGGCAAAGATAAGACTTGGGCCAAGTCTGCAATGGCAAGGTTGATCATAAAAATCACAGCCCGTTTAGTCTCTTTCATATAACCACAAAAGACCCAGATAGCCAAAACGTTTGCAATCAGCCCAGGAACCAGGATGATTGTGTACATGATGGCATAGAAATGTTTCAAAAACTCAACTTCATTGTAGTTTGAGGCATTGCTTGCCATGGTTTTCCTTGTGAAGTATGAAGCGGCTGGGGCAAGCAGGGAGTAATGTAAGGGGATAAACTAAAATTGTTGCTATCTTGAATTCTCAGGAGTGGGACGTGAAAAGGCTATAACGTGAACTGAGTCAGCACTGCGTATATGAAATCTGAATATTGCCTGGTTTTGTTGCATCATCTTTCCTTCTGCAAGCTCACAAAAACAGATATTGTTGCTGCAGTTTCTTGGTAGAGGGATCAATTTTAAAATAAAATAACCCAGAATCTTTATTTAGAACCTTTTTGCTTCTCTGATTCTTCTCTGCTTATCTTTGGAGCCTCCTTCACCTTTCTCCATTGTGCTGTTGAGTTTTGTTTAAAATAACCTTGTTTGAGGATGGCATCCGGTTGATTTTGGAAGAAGCTTTATCCCAGAGTCTTTGAGTCCTCTTTCTCAAATAGGCTTTCTTTTGGGTCAAGGGAAGACAGATAAATCCCAAATGTACATTGTGGACAAGAGGCAAAGGGAGCCAAGTATCATCTGAGACATCACAGCCACCATCTGGGTGAGGAGCTTCAGTTCCTTTTCAACTGTCACACCAAAAAAGGACTTTTATAGCTGTTATTCTGCGATATAGCAAAGCGGAACATCTGCAATTGAAAAAAATGCAAATAAGAGTTTGTGTAAAGTGTTCCTAATTCAAAGATGGCTTGGTTATAGGTGCCACCAACTCATCTCACCACTGTTGGAGACATCAGAATTGGAACCTCAAGATGTCCTCTCCATTGGCAGAGCTTACACCAATGGCTAATTGACACCTCCCATCGCAACCTTGCCTTCATTCAACAGACATTAAAATATTGGAATGGAATTTATACTTGGTTGAGAGAAATATTGGGAATACAGATAGAATACAAACCTGAATTTTTTTGGCTTGGTATGGTTCCAGAAAAACTTAATAGACAACAATGTATGCTTAACGGTACATATACTGACGGTGGCATGAATTGCATCTGCACAAAATTGGAATAGTGAAGAAATGCCATCGGAAGAAGTACTAAAGAAGATATTAGAGTGGGCAGAATGAAAGAAAAAGAAGAATCCGCTTATTTCCACACATGGGACTTCTTTTATAAATGGCTTGAAAAAAGAATGAAGAAGTAGGACTTGAAATGTATTAGAAAAAGATATGATTGTATGCTGAAGTTTTATAAGAGTAACAATTTAGATACTCAGTCGACTTTGTTGAATAATTTGCTATGTTTTTTATTAGATAGTATAAAAGTAAAGTATTTAAAAAAGAAAGAAAGGTGAGAAAATAAAGTTGCTTTTATTCAGGTTGGGATTGCTTTGGATGTCTCCCCTTTGAAGAGAGAGGATTCTAGATGTCCTAGTGGACAACCACTTAAGTAGAGCCAGGATGGTGCAGTGGTTAAAAGCGGTACTGCAGGCTATTTCTGCTGACTGCCATCTGCCATTAGCCAGCAAAGTTCAGCGGTTCGATTCTCACCGGCTCAAGGTTGACTCAGCCTTCCATCCTTCCGAAGTCGGTAAAATGAGGATCCAGATATACTGACTGTGTAAACCACTTAGAGAGTGCTGTAAAGCACTGTTAAGCGGTATATAAGTCTAAATAATAAAATAATAAAATAAATGAGCCAGCAGAGGCCAACACACCCTTAGGTTGCATCAACAGAGATAACAGACATGTTATCAGTAAAGGAGAAGGTAAATAACTTTCAACCTTTACATTAGCATAGCATCTCTACTTCCTCCCATTCCCCCCTTCAACTAGCATTGGCAAATTCGAAGCACAGTCTTCAGGCTGACTGGATTAGTGTGGAATTTGACAGACAGCATCAGGCTCATGAGAAATGATAGTACCGCTCTATTCTGTACTAGTGAAGCCACACTGGATGCAGTTCTGGTCACCACAAAGACACTGGAGCCCTAGAAAGAGTGGTGAGAAGAGCAGCAAAGATAGTAAGGCTCAATCTTATGATGAACAGCTAAGAGAACTAGATATGGTTAGCTTAATGAGGAGAAGGGTTCGGGTGACATGATGGCAGTCTTCCCAAAATGGAAGGCACGCTACGGGGAAGAAGACCTCTATTTACTCTCCAAATCAGATAGGAAAAGAAACAATGGGTGGAAGCTCCTTAAAGAGAAAGCCAACTTGGAAAAAGGAGGAATTTCTTGATACTGACAAGGATTGTTGGAAGAGCTTGTCTTCCAGAGTTGTGGGTTCTGGAGGTTTTTAAGAAAAGATCGGAGAACTGTTTGTGTGGGGATGGTATAAGGATTCCTGCCTTGGGCAGGGGGTTGGACTAGAAGACCTCCAAGGTGCTTCCCAGTCCTATGATTCTAACAGCATCCAATACAAACCATGATGATATCATGTGCATCATGACTGGCCCAGATTGTATAATACTTGCCATTTGAATGTCATCATTTGGCTCCGCAAAATAGATACTCATGTCTTGTTTTCAAACTATCTCCTGCAGCTTGTATTCCTCTTGGCCAAAATGCATTGTCAGTGTCGCCATCATCAGGTAATATAAAAGGAATGGTAGCAACTGAATAACTGGATCCTTTTAGAGTTGAGATGTAGACAAGTGAGTCCTATTTCAATCTCTTTCAAGAATGCTAATCCAGTCTAGATATTTGGAGAGTTGTCTGTTCTAAAGCAGATAATTTCTCACCCTGACTCTATTTTCTCTAAATCCCTCCTGGCACACAGACAAATTGATTTAGTAAATTTGCAAAAGATGCGCTCTGTTTTCATTAGGCCTCTTGCAGTAGGATTAAAAAAATTTATAGTAAAATCGCTGTTTCTTAATTGTTTTGTGCAGCCTGGCTAGTTGGATTGTTTTTCCTCTATTCATACATCTACCTTAATAGACAACAGATTTGTGAGGAGAAGAAATAGAATCATTTCACTGTTATTTTATAATTTCTCCTTTCCCCAATGATGTAATTCGACATCGCTATATTTGATTAGGAACATGCTGTTCCCCCTGAAAGTTGAACTAAAGTACAACTTCCATAGCAGAAATGCATCTTCTGAGATTATGATAGAACATCAGGGAAAGGCCTCCATCTTACTCATCAATCACAGGATGAATATAATCTTGATGTATTTCTTACTCTGCTTAATCATATGAGTAAGAATATATAATTTATCAAGTCATTAACAGTGGGTTTCAGGGCCATTACAAACACTTCTAAATGTCTACCTTTCAGGTGGATTTGATCGTGAAAGATAAAAACCATTACTTAATATTCAGTGGTTTGATCGAAAACAGCATTAAGTCTATGGCGCTTCCAATCTTTCACAGCTGAGCCATAGTAAAGTCCTCTGTTATATAAATAGGTAAAATTTTATTCCCTATCTAGAGGTCTTTCAATGATTAATTAAAATTCACGATGCTATATCTCATATTATCCTACTAAATCACTTCCCACTATAGTGTGCCTTTCAAACAGGCTGTTAACAGCTTCTGTTGTCTCTTCTGGGATGAAGGAACAGCTATATAGGCCAATTGTACCTGGAGGGGGGTCATGGAGATACCTGTGAGCCACATCATGAAGGCCTTGGCAGGTGAAATACAGCACTTTATGGCTGGCTGGGGATTTATGGGAGCATCTATGAGTTTTTAAGCCAATTAGAATTAGAATTCATAATTCATTCATCCACCCTTCACAAAGCATTCCATACTATGCCCAATATACACCAAAAAGGGTATTCAGATGGATTATTTTCAACAGGAAATCATAGTATTATTTAAAAGATGGCAGCCTCTTATAAAATACAACTCGGGGCAGGGGGTTAGAATTATAAATATTATAATTATAATTATTAGAATTAGAATTAGAAATTAGAATAATTATTAGAATTAGAATTATTAGAATTAGAATTATTAGAATTTAGAATTAGACTTAGAATTATTAGGATTTAGAAGTAGAAGTAGAATTATTGGAATTAGAATGATTAGAACTGGAATTTATTGGCCAAGTGTGTCTGGACACACAAGGAATTTGTCTCCCGTGTACATGCTCAATATTTGCATACAGGCTATAATTGACAAACTGTGATTACAATCATAAGATGCATTCATAATCATCAAGTACATTCATCATGTCATCATGTTATAAAGTACCATCATCCTGTCACAAAGCATTTCATCATGTCACACGTCAAAACATTTGTGACCAAACGTGTCACAAAACACATTCATCGTGCCATACTATTCTTTGTGTGTGTGTGTGTGAGAGAGAGACCAAGCTTGAGAAGCATTGTCTTTACCTGATCTACCATGCAGGTAGTGCTTGGGTTACAACCATATGTTTAGTGAACGTTCAAAGTGACTGAAAAAGTGACTTATGGCCGTTTTCACACTTACGACCTTTGCAGCATTCCCGCATGGTCACGTGAACAAAATTCAGATGCTTGGCGGCTGTTTCGTATTTACAACGGTTGCTCACCGATCACTTTTGGCCACATTCCTGACAAGCCAAGTCAATGGGGAAGCCAGATTCACATTACAACAGTGTTACTAACTTAATCACTGCAGTGATTCGCTTATAATGGTCGTAAAATGAGGCGGGGGCAAAAGTCACTTACCAGCTGTCTTGATTAGCAATGGAAATGTGGGAGTTGTGGTTGCAAGTCAAAGACAACCTATAATTATGTGTAATTAAGGAAACACCTGCCTGGTGACTCTTGGCAGCCGAGCAATGAAAATAATTCCCAGTTATGCCGGTACATTATTGCGCAAACCTACAGAAAGTAATTCAGTGGTGGGAAAGAGCCTTTGGCTACTGGGTTATCAAAGGTGAGAATCTTCTCAAGTAAACTTACATCACTAAATTGTTAGAATAGAACGGAATGGAATTTATTCGCCAAGTGAGTCTGGACACACAAGGAATTTGTCTCCGGTGTACATGCTCTATACTTACATACAGGCTGTAATTGACAAACTGTGATTGCAATCCTAAAATACATTCTTAATCCTAAAGTACATTCTCCGTGTCATGTACATATTAGTTGCATTCGTAATCCTAAAGTACATTCATCGTGTCATCATGTTGTGCCTGAGCTTCCATTCCTCAAAATTCTTTTGAAATATTCATGTCCCGGGGTGGATTATTTTCAGAAAGGGCTTCCATTAATGACACGGGGACGACAAACGATAATCCCGTTCTCCTCCTGAAAATGAATATAACGAGGCGGAAGAAAAAGAAATCGAGTCACAATTTCAAAGAGGGAAGTTACCTCCCTTTTGAACGCTCTTCTCCGTTCCTCTCCTTTTGTTAAATCCCCTGAAAACAAAACAGCCAGAGGATCAAGTGGGACCTCTGCTGCAGACGTGAGCTACCTGGAGAAAACAGCTCTTGTTTTTGAAAGCGTTCCCTGGTGCCCTTTTCCCCCCCCACAGGGCTGCGCTTGTGCGTTTGCGCGCTTGCGAGATCAGCCACCTCAGGCATCCCGTCATCCTATTAACTTCCACACGCTGGACTCAAGAGTCACCCCCTCCGGTCCATGAAAACGGCTCCTTGCAATCTTCCCGTTTCCTGGGTTCTGTCTGAAGGAAATAGGACACCAGGCTTTATTTTCTTTCTCGTTCCTTTTGCTGGATGACTGGCGGCATTCTGGACGGGCTGCCCTGAAACCAACACTCCTTTCTTATATAGTTATATATAAAAATGTATATATGTTTTCGTATATATATATATATATATATATATATTTGTTTTCGTAGATTTTCACGGGTACAGGTATGTAGTTCTGGGGTTTTTT
>JANHFO010008404.1:28617-39720 GCA_032468095.1 Pareas carinatus | reverse complement strand
AGGAGGAGGAGGAGGAGGAGGAGGAGGAGGAGGAGGAGGAGGAGACATTTCGCTTCTCATCCAAGAAGCTTCATGAGTTCTGACGGCGGGGTGGATGGGATAGGATGGAAGGATAAGTACTGACAGTTGAGACTGGATGGTGGTGTGGGGGAGGTAGAAGTATCTGAGCAGGATTGGACAAATCGCTGCAGCCAACTCACCACCACCATGGAAAAACTCACTATGGGAAAAATCGATCATTCCATTGAATTATTTGAAATAATTTTAATTTTTTAAATTTTTTTGTCATTTTGTCTCTTCTTTGGCATCCTTCCCTTAATGATTCTGTTCCACCATTTCTTCAATATTAGCGTAACCCTTGTCCTGCGGCAAATTGGCCATGGCAAGTTGTCCTACACCAGGGATATCAAACTTTCATTGGGAACTACTGGGGGCCACTCCCTGCCACCCTCTGTGAGTGACACCTCCCCCTCCACAAGGCAGCCTTAAAGGCCAGTTCCAAGGAGACCACAGGCCAGATCTGGCCCATGAGCCTTGTCCTCGAACCCTCTTGGAGAGCTGTTAAAGCGCCTTGGGTGTTTATCTTTGCCCTCAAGGTCACTTAAATCAGGGTGAAATTGGTTGTGGAATCCTTTTGGGACTGCTGTAAGGGCTGTGTTGTAGACTGGAGATAGCTGGTGTCTCATTCTTCCCCCTCTTATAGACTCCTCACATCCTGGACATAGTCTGTTTCAACTTCTTCCCCCGTACGCTGATACAAACCAAAACAACTAGACACAAGGACAGCGTCTTCCCCGACGTCATCAACCTGCTAAACAGCTGACTGACACGACACTGTTAATGAGGAGGGTGTTTTGTGAAATGTTGCAATGTGTTCTATGACATGATGATTGTACTTTATAACATGATAATATGTTGAATGTACTTATGGTTGCGAATTGCATTCATGATTAAGATCGCGGCTTGTCGATTGCAGCTTATACGTACATGACAAGATGAATGTACGTTATGACAATGAATGTATCTTATGCTTATATATACAAATGATTATGCCTATTAATATACAAAGATTATGTTTACATATGCAAATGATTATGAATGTAACTTTGATTGTAATCACGGTTTGTTTATTGTATGTAGGTAGATATAAAGCATGAACACCGGAGACAAATTCCTTTTGTGTCCAGGCTCACTTGCAAAATAAATTCTGATTCCATGTTGAGGAAGGGATGTTCAGTTCTAACATAGATAGATTCTTTCTCCCCTCTTTCAAACCAATGGTCCTCTCTATCCAAAATGTGGACTTTCCCTCCCTTCTTTCTCAAAGGAAAACAAAAAAACCCACAGTCCAGTTGCCCTTTGAAGAAAAAAAAACAACATCTTTGAGACAATTATGACGTGGAGAAACTGAGAATTCTCATAGATATTTTGTTTGGGTTCTTACCATTGAGTCCCCTGAACATTATAGTGAGATATTTTTTTGACGAGTAATCGTGGTAAAAAGCAGAGTGATCTGTTTCATTTCCCCTACATTCCTCATCACAGTGACCCTTTACAGATTTTCAGGAAAAGTTTGCACTTTTCCTGCATTTTGTGCATATTTCTCAGAAGGTATATAATTCTGTGTGCTTGAATGCCTTTGGTGGGTGGTGCTAAGAATTTCTCCTTCATTGCTCTTTTCTTATCTCTGCTTATCTCTATGCATTTCCTCAGATTATTATTTTTTTTCAAGTCACAAACTACGCCACAAGTTTTGAAAAAGGACGCAAGTGATCTCCCATCTACTTTGATCTCTCATATCTGTCTGATGGATCTCAAACCACCAAATTCATGTAAGCAGTTTGACAGAGCCGGTTTCTTAACTCCGTGTATTATAGGGTGTTGTTCTTTTCTGTTCCTAATGCGTTTGCCCCGTTGAAAACACGCACCCCCCACCCCTAATCTGGCAATCTTTTCTTGAAAAAACATCAACGTCGTTCCTGTGATGTCAGTGGGGCCCAGTGTGCTTATGGGTTCTCCTTGAGGGCCTCACAGCTCCTCTGACCCACCTGATTCATTTTTAAGATTTGTTGCAAGGCAAACCCCATTAGCCATGGCTGCAGATGATCATAAACTAGGTTCCTACTTCAAGAAACAGAAGTTGGTTCCAGAACCTAATGCGCTGGTTGTTCCATCAAGCAATGGCCATGGGGAAGCATCAGCTGTGAATCATCCTGAACAGAACTTATATCTCACTCATCGACAACCCAAATACAGTCATTCCCAGCAGATCCAAGTCCCTATAGCCAGCCAAGGATGATCAAGACTTGAGGAATCAAATGATGGGAGGTCATCTGATATGGATCTCTATGAATCATTGATTAGCTAAGAATACGGACGGGTCTCCATGCTATCATTTTCAAGTCTTTGGGGCCGAAAGGACCGAAAATAGCCCATTAAAACATTGTCGCTTCTCTTCCCACCCTCCTCCTGCTGCTCCTGGGCAGTGGAGAACACAGTCCCGCTGTTGTCCAAATGGACGAACCGGCGCAGGAGGGCAGCCCTGCTATGTCGGAATAGCCTTTGCTGAAATTCCGATGTCATGAAATAGTAGAGGATTGGATCCAAGCAGCAATTAAGGCTCGCAAGGCACAGCGAAACGGTGTGGAAATTCAGAACCTGCTGACGGACCAAGCAGCTTCCAACGACCCCTTGCTTGACCATCATAAAGATGGGGAGGTTGACGTGGTAGGGGGTGAAGCAGATGAAGAAGACGGCTGCGCAACCCAAGATGAGGCGCCAGGCTTTCCGCCTCTCGTCGACCTGTTGCAACGGAGCTTGGAGATCCTGCAGGGACTGTCTCATCTTCCACGTGCAGTAAACGATGATGGCAAGAGGGAGCAGAAACCCAGAGACCTCGGCTACTACCATCAGCGTTACGGAGGCTCCCCTTGTTAACTGTTTTACCCCGAGGTCAGCAAAGCAGGTACTGGCGCCGTTGGTTAAGCTAGGACTTCTCAGGATGGGGAGGGGCAAGCAGGCCGCTCCCACCACGATCCAGATCGTAGCGCTTACGGCAACATCGTGTCTGTAGTTCCAACCCTTGGTGCGGAAGGGATGGAGTAGGAAGAGATACCGCTGGATGCTGATGCAAGTGAGGAAGCAGATGCTGGCGTACATGTTGAGGTACTTCAGGTAGAAGCAGAATTGACAGAGGAAACCCCCAAAGGGCCACCTGTGGTTGATATAGTAGTACATCCTCAAGGGCAAGGAGAGTACGTGGGCCAGATCCGCCACGGACAAATTCATCATGAAAACGACCGCTTTGCTTTCCTTCCTGATGAAGCCACACAAAACCCACAGGGCAAGACTGTTGCCCACCAGACCAGGGATGAATATAATCACGTAGGTCGCTGCATAGAGGGAGGCCTGGAAGCCCATGGAAGGATCAGAACAATTTTCAGAAGAATTGTCACCCGGCATCTCGGTCAGGTCAGCGGACTTCCTGAGCACGGCCGTGGCTGAGAAGATCCCTGCGAAGGACAGGAAAGGCAGGAGCAAAGACTTATTAGAATGTATTGGCCAAGTGTGTCCAGACACACAAGGAATTTGTCTCTGGTGTACATGCTCTGTGTTTACGTACAGGCTACAATTGACACACTGTGGTTACCATCATAAGCCTATAATTGACAAACAGTGATTACAATCATAAGATACGTTTCTAATCATAAAGTATGTTCATCATGTCATGTATGCATTAGGTGCACTCATAATCATAAAGTGCATTCATTGTGTTATCAATCATCATGTCACAAACAAACATGTCACAACAATCATCATGTCACAAAACATTTCATCCTGTCACATGTCAAAACATTTGTGACAAAACATGTCACAAAATACATTCATCTTGCTATACTATTCTTTTTATTATTGTTATTATTATTTTTATAGGTTTGGGACTGTCTCTATTTGAACAGTCATAGAATACTAATAATCAATCTACAAGTCAAACTAGGATGCTAAATGACAATTATATATCCTATCCTATCCTATCCTATCCTATTCTATTCTATTCTATTCTATTCTATCCTTCTACAGAAAGACAGATGAGAGATGCAGGCTGTAGCCCTGAACTCACATGCCAAGTTCGTTGATCAAACCATATTTCCGCTCAAAAAGAATCCTAGAATCCTAGAGCTGGAGGAGACCTTCCAGTACAGGGGTCTCCAACCCCCAGGCCGAATCCCACTACCGGTCCATGACCCATTCGGAATCAGGCCGCGTGAGCAGCGAATGGAGCTGTGCACCTCATGCATGGACACCGGCCACTCGTCCAGAGCCATCCCCTCTCCTCCCCTCCATGCCAGGCCGCCAAGTCAGAAAGGATGGAGACCACTGTTCTAGCCTAAATACCTGCCCGAGGCAGAAGTCCTTGCACCATAAGCTAGAAATCCTCAGGCTTTTCCCATCAGACAAGACACCTGCTGTTGTTTTTCCTGAATACAGAAGAGAACGAATGACTCCCTTTGCCTTTCAGCCCCAGACTGGGGGCTTTAGCAGGCCGTCACTAAGCAGCATACTTTTTTTATAGACAGCAAGGAAGTTTTACAAGCTGACGAAGCCTCCCTTTCTTTCTTTGTCAGCTTGTAAAACCTCTTTGCTGTCTATAGAATACCTTACTCCAATTTTCCAAACCAGCTGAGAACTCCACGCATGATATTGCGACTCGAAATCCAAGATATTTGGAAGCCGAGAAAGCTGCTGTTCTTACCCAATTTTCCCCCGAAGGCACAGCGTTCTGGCTCCTTTGCTTCTTCTGCAAGCTGCATGGATGAAATCACATGGAGGAAGGGAAAGAATGACCAGCATAGGAAAAGGAACCTAAGTTACAATTATTTTTAACCGGGGAGTTAAAATCCTGCTCTGTGCCACGGAGGGTGGAGTATGAATGAGAGATGTGGCCATTCATCTCCAGATGAGCCAGCTTTAAATGAGTCCTCTTCCTTCCTGTCTGCCGATTCTAAGCTGCTGTAAAGACTTTTCCTGCTGGGATGTTCTGCTATTAGCCATGTAGCAGAAGCCTCAAAGTCTCATCAGAAGCCAGCAAGAACCTAACTGCTATTGCTATTGCTAAGATGCTTTCCCCCCGTGTCAGTGTCTGCCTCTTCCCAATTATATCTACCCTTCCCATCAGGCCTGGCTGAAAGACGAGTTGTGATTCCCACTGGCCAAGGAACTTCATTTTGCAGGATTCAGAAAGAGAAACCTCTCTGTCCTGGCCCTTGCCCTTTGGAACACCATCCCACTCAAGGTAGGAGTGGTGGCTTACCCTGCCAGCGCCTGGCCCTGATAACAACTGAGACGTTTGGAAATCACTAAATGAACTGCACACGGGCGCAGCAAGATCAAGAGATGCTTTGAATAAGTGGGGACATTGGGCGACTTCTGCCTACTGTAAATATGGAGATTTCTGGACAATCATACACAGGCACACTTGTCCCCTGAGCTCTGCCCAATGTATATTTGAGGATCTCATGGCAGCGCAACAGAGTACAATAGATGTTGCCTGCAACTTTGCAAGCACTGCTTAAATTAGGCTTCTACACATTTCAAAATTTTATCTTTTTAAGTTTGCATTGATAGAGGCAAATGTTTCCCCTGTCCAGTGATGTCCATCTCCAAAGGCTGATGCTCATCTCTCTTCCCGAGCCAAAGGAGCCAGCGTTTCCCAAAGATAATTTCCATGGACATGTGGCTAGCATGGCTATATGCCAAAGGCCCATGTACACAGATTTGATTCGGTTGACGACCAATTCGATTCGCCACCAGAATCGTGCAATTTTAAATGCAGCTTTGATAGAAGACTCTGATTTTATTTGTGGACGCCCCAGAGTCCCAGGCTAGTGAGATGGGTGGCCATATAAATTTAATAAATTAATAAAATAAAATGCAACTAGAAACTGAGGTGCATCGTACAGTATTTACAAGAATCATCTTAGCCAACTCGTTTCTATTTTGGGTCTGTTTCTTTACAGACTATTTTTATGCCTTCGTATTTCAGCTGTTGCGTGCGTGTGTGTGGGAATCTAATGGTTCGACAGGGCCTGAAATTTTCTACCCTGCTCCTTTTCTTCCTCTTGTTGCTGATTCATTCTGATTCTTCAGAAGCAAAGCAATCACGGCTGGGTGTTGACTTAACTATGATTCAAAGGGTCACCCCACCCTTTTCCTGGTTGATAGCCTAACATTCCGATATTTCCAAGCTGCAGTTTTAGCTTTGAGAGTTCTACGGATGGTTTTAATTTGTTTATATTTTTAGTAATGAGATGTTTTGCATCGTACCATTTGTGGAGACTCTTCCGCTACGTGCCTGCTCATCAATTGCTTTGGGAGAGAACTTCTCTTCTGCAATGTGGGGTCATGATCTTTTCCAAAAGTGTGTAAATAAACAGTCATGTACCTCTTTCCTCCCCTCCAAAATTAGGACTCTCCATCCAGGAAAACGATGGGAACTCGATGGACCTTGACCTAAACTCAGAACTTATGAAACAGTGTGATTTCAACTCAAGCAGGCATGCCGGGAAAGATTCTTGAGTCTAAAATTACATTTACCAGAACAATAGCAATAGCAGTTAGTCTTATATACCGCTTCACAGCGCTTTATAGCCCTCTCTAAGCGGTTTACGGAAATCAGGATATTGCCCCCAACAATCTGGGTCCTCGTTTGACTGACCTCAGAAGGATGGAAGGCTGAGTCAACCTTGAGCTGGTGGGACTCGAACTGTTGAACTTACTGGCAACCGACTGTCAACAGAAGTAGAAGGCAGTACTGCACTCTAACCACTGCATCACTACAGCTCTAAAATAAAAATAAAATATTTATGGAGATTCTCAACCATCCACTTCATGGTTGTCCCAGAGGTGCTTTTGGGTGCTCCATTTCAGAACTGAAGGAGCTTCTTGGATGAGAAGCAAAACGTTTTCAAGGAAAAAACCCCAAGAAAGTTCAACTGTCTTTTAGAAAAGCACTTTTGGGGTTGATCAGAACAGCTATAGTAACAGCATCTTGCAAGTCTGAATGTGGCTTCCTTCCTCTTTCTTTTATCTTGGTGACAATTAAGGGAGGTGGGGTGCCCTCTGAAGCACAAACCACTTTTTTGGTCTGGAGCCAAGCCACGTTTATCTGATGATTGCCTTGGAAGCAGATCTTACCTCTGTCCTTCTTCACTCTCTAGAGCTCATTACAGAGACAAAACGAGGACCACCCATGAAGATGTCGCAAATTAGAAAAAGCCTAACTCTGTAGGATCTCTGGGTACTTTCAGACTCCTTGATCATTACAGCGCAAAAGAAACTCAAAAGAAAAACAGCAACAATGAATATATTCCGAAATGCCATGTTGCACACTTGAGGAAGAAGCAAGCCAGCTGTGGGAGATCTTCCAATGATACAGTAGTTCCCAAAGCATTTCCTAGAGCAGTGATGGCTAACTTTTTAGATGAGTGCCCAAACAAGCCATGACTAATCATCACCTGACACTACAACTCTCGTTCTGAGCATGCGTATGTCCCTGTCATCGTCTGGTGCCACTAATCCTTTTGGAGCATGCTCGGCTCTGGGGTGATGCTGGGGTGACTTAGCTTGCATGCCATCAGAGAGGGCTCTGTGTGCCCACTGGGGCACGCATGTCATAGGTTCGCCATCACTGTCCTAGCGTGTTTGAATTTAGGAGATCAAAGCAGTATGGATTGCGGTAACTTTCACTTAAGGCCGTTATCCTTGAGGATCACCCCTGCAAGAATCAGAAGTCTTAGGGCAGAGACACCACATCTGGGCTACAAAAATTCGGACAGTCACTAAAGGAGAAGGGGAGAAGAGAATTCATCTTATTAGTTTCTTTTTAGAGCTGTTTGATATTTTCTTTGGCATTTTCACATCCCAAAGCTGGTAGACCTTAAATGCTCAGGAAGACACATGCCTCACAGTTTAAATGAACAATGACTGCCAAGAAAAGAGTAAGCCAGAACTTGGCCCTAATTGTTTCTTGCCAAATGTCATTTTTTTCTTAGCCGCTTTCCTTTTTCAGAAGTCGCAATTAGCTATTCAGTCCTGCAAGGATGGGATGGAAATCTTTCTAAAAAGTTGGCAACGATTTCTCTTTTATTTGGTTAAAGTGCTGTTTTTCCACCAGATTAAAAAAAAAAATACTGAAAAAGATCTTAATGATCACAGTGATATAAAACAGGAGATTTTTAAGTTAAAGAGTGAAATGTGGCAGTAACTAGTAACAGGCAGTCTTTCTGAAGAAATGAACTACGCCTCTATTGCTCAGTTAATTTCCTTAGCAGGAAATCCTTGTTTTTTACTTTTACATTTATGATATGGATGCAGTTATTTTAAGGGTGGGGCTTACTGTGGATTTGCAATGCATTCAGAAGTGCTGAAATTCATTTGTGTATATCCAAATAACTGAATACTTTGCCACGATTTCCCCACTTTGAAATCTGGACATAAGAATGTCCCTGTCTGCAGCTTTTTGCCCTCTCGACTGTAGATTTTAGGAGATCAGTCTTACCTCATGGCAGTGTGCATTCCTTCCAGGGATGATGACCGCAGAAAGGCGTAAGCAATGGAAAGCAACAGAAACTTCCTTTGAACATGGATGTTTTGTTCATTTGCGTCGCAAGATTTCTCAGGCAGTTTCGGTTATCCCGAAGGCTGATCAGGGTCCTGAAAAGTTTTTCGGAAAGGCGAATGAAGGTCCAGACAGAGCTGCGACTGTACGAAAGGAAATCCTGAATCTCGTTTCTCTGCCCCCACTTAAAATGCAGCCACAGCTTTCTGAAGGGATGCCAGAACAACAGATGACATCACAATGATAGCGTGGCCTTGAAAAACTGTCCTCTGCTGTTGTCCAAGTTTGCGGCGTCTGCTTATTTTCTTTATTTTTTTAACTTTTTAGACATAATATTTTTTTATGGAAAGCGTTAAAGAGAACAGAAAAATGAACACAGCCTTAATGGAGAATAAAGAGAACAAAGAAATAGAGAAAGGGGGAAAAAACAGATGTTTAGAAAGAAACCATACAAAGAAATAGCTTTTTGATTGATTACTAAAAGTAAAAGTATAAAACAAAACTAAAATACAGGATGCTGGCTGTCCTTCACAGTTCATTTAGTGACCATTCAAAGTTATAACACCTAAATATGACTGTTTTAATCAGAATGTAAAAACAGAAATCTTAACATTCTGTAAGATCTGTTTTGATCCAGGGCTTGCTGTAAGTATTCAAAGAGAGACAGAGAGGGAGGTGATGCTTTTGAATGTTTGATTTTGCTCATATTGTCATGTTAGGCTTAATTGATTGCTGGAGAAAATCAATGTTTGCTAAGGATCAACGCCGACTGAGTGGCACATGATCAAGAAACCCATCCGTACTTAATTTATATCTATACATTTAATTTATATGTTTCTTGTAACAGTGGCATAGTAAGAAGATTGTCACCAATATTTTTGAAACCTTCCCAAACTTCTTTCTTTACCACATCCCCATCCTGGACAAGCAAAAAATAATCCAAGTATCTCCTGGAAAAAGAGGGGGGGAAACCCTGAAGTATATAAACAATATTTCCCCTGGTTGGGCTTTTATTTTCAGTGATAACCAAGAAGTGGGAAAAATCAGGGATATTGATATTTTTTTCAATGGTGTAAAGATAAACATAGACTAGCAAAGTCACACAGGGGCTCTAAAATATTTCTTAAATACATGCCTGCTGTTAACTCCCAGATCTTCTCTGAGTTGCCATGGAGGCAGACGGGGGGGAGTTGGGCATGGCCGTGCAGCTGGGCCCTTATCTATGTGGCTGGGCACATGATGAGGAGAGAAGGCGGAGATGCTGATAGTCGCCGTGGGAAAGATCCGCCCAGTGAACCTGAGATTCAACATGGACCTTGATTAGGTTGCACTTCCTATAGAGCATCTGCTCCCTAGAAAATAAATAGCCTTAAAGAACTATCATTCGTTTTGGATTGTTTATTCATCTGGTTAACAGGCTAATGTAGAAGGGCTTGACACCTGCATAGAACAGGCACTTCTAGAACAGAAATCTGGAAGAATGCCTTCTCATCAGGAGGAACTAGGCGTGACATGAAAGCAGTATTCTAGTATTTGAGGGGCTGCCACAGAAAAGAGGGGGGGGATCAACTTATCTTCCAGAACACCAGGAGGAAGGACAAGAAACTTTGGATGAGAACTAATCACCCTGGAATTAAGGAGAAACTTCCTAACAGTGAGGGCAATTAGCCAGTGGAACGACTTGCCTTCAGAAGTTGTAGGTGCTTCATCACTGCAGGTTTTTAAGAAGAGACTAGACAACAAACGGTATAGGGTCTCATGCTTGAGCTTGTACTAGAAGACCTACAAGGTTCCTTTCAACTCTGTTACTCTATTGTTATTCTGTTATTATAATACTCTTCACCACAGTAGAGAAACTGGGTATCTATCTATGTCGCAATCCTTTCCCCAGGGCTGAGTTGGAGCTCAGCATGACTCCAGAAAGCGTGACTTTTGGGTCCCCACCAATAATTCCTCTCCTGCCTCAGTTGCCTCTGTTCCTAATCAATGCCAGCCTCCAAAACCCCCTCCAAGTCAATAGACCTCAGCTGCAAGGAATCGGAACAACTCCATGAATAGGCCAAAGCCATTACTTTATTGCTGATTACCTATTTACAAGAATCTCCCCAGACTGACTACATTCCCTTGGGGGCCAACAGTTAAAGACTTCAATGATTTCTGTCATTTTCTCCCATGGGAGGATTTCATGTTGGAACCCTTTTTTTTACTCTCCCTGTCCTTTAGCTACGATTCCACCCCAATGGATGATGAAACCTAACATTTGGCACCCGTAGAGTCTGTAAGGTGAGGAGGAGAGAGCAAACAGGTCCGTGCGGTTCAAGTAGCATCTCTATATTAGGCTGAACGTCCAGGGCAAGATGCTTTTCATTGTTTTGGATGAATGAAGGAGATGTTTGCAGATACCCATAGTTTATTTATTTATTTATTTATTTTTAAATTTATATACCGCCCCTCTCCCAAAGGACTCGGGGCGGTGTACAGCCAGA
>JANHFO010008401.1:9458-30747 GCA_032468095.1 Pareas carinatus | reverse complement strand
TTAAATGGCTGTTCACCGCCCTGGGTCCCTTCGGGGAGAAGGGCGGTATACAAATTTAATTAAATAAAATAAATAAAATAAATAGCTGGAAGAAAAATACGTCATTTCCAAACTATCCTATTTACCATCTCTCTTTGAAAATTATAGAGTAACAGAAGAGGATTGAACTCTAAGGAATTCAAAGCCTCCTTTAATTGACTCCTAAATTCAAGTAAAATAAGCAGGATTAGACCTGATAAGGACTTGGATGAGAAACCTCCAAGAAGTACTAGGATGGTGGACTAGACTGAGAAGCTGAAAAATCTTCCCAGATTATATAGCAATGCTGCCAAGAAAGCTGCAAAGATCTATCTGAGAAGGCCCTAGGAGCTAAATTCATTGTAAAGGAGACTCACCATCCAGTATCCAGGGATCGCTATCAAGAGAAGAGACGATGGCGGCATTTTCCATCATCACAATGTGGATATCTCCCCGGTTGATCTCCATGAAGAGGCATATTTGCACTGCTTATTGATCCTTCCAAGGGATCTGAATCTATCAGACAGCAAACTTCTTATCAATTGAAAGAACACCTGGAATAGCAAATGAAGGAATAGCAGGAGAACCAACTGATTTCCTTCCTGTCTTTTCAGCTTCCTGGCTCATGTTTTCAGAAGACAGCTCGTGTGAAACACTCATCCTAACCAATGATATCCATATGAGATTAGTTAGTTTAGTTCCTTGTATGCTTTAGGGAAGAAATTATTGCTCAGAGTTTGCAGTACTTTCTGGGTGGAAAATGCTTTAACTTTATCAGCAAACTATTATGAGCACACAATGATTCAGCGACCCTTTCTTAATATAGAAAATTATGTACTGTGCGTTAGATTCAACCTGTTTTTATGCTGTTTTTTAAAATGAATGTTATGCATGCCTGTGCAGCCATCGAGACATATGATTCCCAGAATTAAGGGATCCCCAACAGTAAATATTTAGATAGCAATACATATTTAAATAACTAATATTTGTTTATGATGACACCCAAATCTGCTTCCTGAAGTAGTCTTGCTGTTCTCCCTGACTATAGAGTCAGTGTGGAATTTCCTTAATAAATAGCTATTTCCTTTGAAGGATTGGTGATGTGGAACTATGGCTGCTGACAGAGAGGTACTTCATGCGATCAAGGATTTAAGGAGTAAGTATACGAGGCTGCTCTCTTCACCATATGCATCGCTAAAAAGATGGAATTTATCTGAGTTATGCTTGAATGTTGGACATATTTCTCACATATCTCCCAGAGTGGTATTCTTTTGTGTTGTGTTTATATTATGTTTTATACCTTGTGTCTGGACAAAGCAAAACTGATGGCCGTGGAATAGACAGTTCTGCTGAACTTCCCCTTAGGAGAACCACTTAGAATCCAGCTAGAATGAGAAAGAATGACCAGACACCAGACACTAAAGGTAGCTTGTTAAAATTGAAGTGGTTTTTCAATTTTGCTCTCTGGGAGATTGACATAATCTCTGGGAAAATCTCTAGCCAGAAAGCCACAGACAAGTGCCTATCGTGCCACAGGCTAGAAAGGAAACCTCACAAAATGGGATAATTAACTGAATGGAATCATGTGTGCCCATCAGAGTTTAGCAAGAGTTTGCACTGGCATCAGTTATGCTTCTGTGGCAAACCTCATGTATCCTCACCGCACTTATTTGAAGTTGCCCACCACATGCCTTCCTGCAATTTGAAAGATGTTTGCAAGAATAAAAGGCAGATTATTCTAAGCCCTGGTCCCTACAGTATTCAGGAGGAAAGCCCATAAACCAAAGAAATTATTATGTTACCTCTTTGATATCCTTATGCCAGGCCGTACATATAGGAGGTTATGAGTGTTGATTGTAACGCTCTCTGTGTTGGCTATGTTATGACTTTGACACTGTCATATATAGGCCTTGAACAAATTGGCACCAGAGATGGGATCACTGGGTAAGATCCCAACCCAGACTTGGATGAGTTCTTGGCCAAACAGATTAACAGGACAGGAGTAATAAAATTAAATTCAGAGTTGATGTGGGTTGTTAGCAGTTCAATAATAAAAATTACAGACCCTCTCAGTCAATTTATCCTGCATGGAGGCAGTGATACACCTGAAATTTGAGCTTTCTGGCTAAAGATATAAATAATAAAACAATGAGTAGGGGATCCTATGAGTTAATATATTTTACTCTGCCTTTTATTGATTGATTGATTGCCTCTCTGCCCAGATCACACTTAAAAAAAAAATCTGTTCCTTTGCAAGGAGGGAGGTCATGGCATAAATAACTTTGCTGAATGAGCTTTTGTGTTATGCTTTTCCCATCATTTACCTTTCTGTACATGAGAACTGTGTGCAGCCTTTAAAAAGGTTTCATGGGAGTTGACCTCTTTTTTTTTGCTAGACTATCAAGTCCCTCCATGTGGTCCTCCCAGATAAACCTCCTCCTTGTTCTGACATTTTGGCTAGACTGTAATGAATATGTTTGACACACTCTCTTCACCTGATCTTAACTTTAGGAGGAGAAATGATACAGCAGGACTCAAAATATTTTATGAATTCCCTCTTTCCCTCCTAGATACACTGGTTGATTTAAACCAAAACTACCGGGAGCGTGGTCTCCCAGTGACAGATGGTAGCCAGGAACTGCAACCCTTCTGTGCCCAACTGGAATTTCTGCTGCAGGTATGACACTCAGTCATCAATTCCAGGACTTTGCTTGGAATCTTGGGCTCCTGGAGGTGATAGCAAAGGTTGCTTCAGTTTCTGAAACCCTCTGTTTGGATTTAGTTCAGATCTCCGGCAATGTGATCTGTCCCTCTTGAAGCAGAGAGAGAGGAGAGAGTAGTGTACTCTATAATCCACTACTCCTGGAGTTTAGAGTACATCATAAGAAGTAAAATTTAAATGGGTCTATTAAGTGGGCCTAGTTACTAATGTTGTAACATGATGCACTCCCAGCTTTTGAAGTGGCTCCTTACTCCATAGACTCATCTCTGTATTGCCCTGACAGAATTTTACTTTTTGCTAGGGATAAAGAGAAGGAGTATAGAGTTATTATAGAATAGAATAGAATAGAATAGAATAGAATAGAATAGAATTCTTATCGGCCAAGTATGATTAGACACACAAGAATTTGTCTCTGGTGTATAAACTCTCAGTGTACTTACAAGCAGCAACTGATAAATCATGATCATAATCATAAAATGCCATCATCATAAATCATAAGATACAACACTCAATGATAGTCACATCACTATAATATATATTATCCACCAGCGTTTCTATCTAAACCTCCAGTATGTTTGTACTATTTCCTAAAACATACTTATTTAGAAAATGTGTAGTCTCCTATTCTTCAGTTCTATCGCTAGCCAGCTTATAATCAGCTACTGAATTGTTAAGGAGAATGTCAATGTTTGTCAACATACAAACATGAATATTATTGTTTCTCTTTCTCAATATTCTAGTATGATTTGAAAGAGAAGAAAAATCTCTTTGGACAGAAAAAAGATTATTGGGATTTTCTGAGCCGAAACCTCACTCGACTAAACAGCAACCCACATGTAGGGGTTCAACATGTTACTTCTTTGGACAAAGTAAGATTATTTAATATTTTATGTGAGTTTATTATGAAATATGAGACAGTGTGGTTTGGTGAGAACAAGTCAACTATGTTGCAGTGGGAAAACATAGAGGAAGTATGGGGAATTCTCCTTATCTGGAATGTTCCAGATGTTGATGAGTTACAATTTCTTAAACTGCAAGGTTAATGATGAAGAGTCATTCATCATTTGCTAGCTGGGCTATTGTGAGTAGTAATTCAGCAACATCTGTAAGTCATCCTGTGGTGGTTTAAACCAGGGGTCCCCAACCCTTGGTCCATGAATCGGCACCAGGCCAGGTCATGCCAGCAACCGGGCCGCACAAACAAGCCAACCCCCATTCACAAGATGCAGGCAGCATGCAAAACCACACCCCATCCGGTCTGTGGAAAAAAACCTTTTTCCATGGAACTGGTTCCTGGTGTCCAAAAGATTGGGGGCCACTGGCTTAAACAACCCACCATTTAAGAAGCAAGACATTAAGATGATATTCATGAAGACAACAGTAAATACTGTTATGTTTCTACTTCAGTTCTACTTCAACCTGGTATCTTCCAGATATGATATGTTTCTGTAGTCCAATTCATCTATCTAGAGGTTGTTAGGTTTGAGGAAGATTGAGGTAATTAATTTCTTTGTTTTTGGAAATGTTTGGAAGTGCATATCGTTAGAAATACTAAACATTTTACAAAAGGAAATGTAGTTACTATAGCAATCTGGTTAGTCAAAATTATTTGCCAAAAATACATTCCAAGATTAGATCTTCACATTTTATCTCTTTCTATAGCTCCATTTTTAAGCTTTTAAAGATCTACCCAGATACATCATGTTCTTTTTATTTTTCATGTCTGGGACCAAGATAATCTCACTGCAATTTCCTCAATTTGAATAAATTTCTTCATTCCTTCTAGCTCCATTTCAGCCCTTCATGTCAAGAACATCCCGTTACTGATTACATTACTGATTACATGTTACTGATTACATGTCCATATTAAAAACAAACAAACCCTCAAACTGCTATGTCTTGTTCTAACCATAATTTCTTGAATAACCCTTTTAGCCTATTTCACAAATAATTCTGAGTCATAAACTCAAGTTTATAAAACTGAAATAAGTGAGTTCACACACTGTGGTAAAGAAAACTGAATATACTACATTATTTCTTAGGTCAGTGTATAGTTGTGGAATTTATTAAATGGAATTACTGAATAATTCTACCTCCCTTGTTGACAACCTGTATATGCCCAGGAGTTCACATTGTATTCCTTCCAAAAACATTCTTTTCCACTGAAATAATGAGATGGCGTCCTAGAATTGTGCCCTGAGTTTTAAATAGGAATTAGTCTTTGTGTTTGACGAAAGGATCTCGATAAGAAATGGGAATAATGTTCCTATGGTAACATTCATGGCACATAGAAATACTTCAAACAGCCATAGTATCCAATCTTTTTCATCTTAATTTCTTCCTTTAAGAAGAAAAATTTTGCATTTTTGTCATCTAGCAATTAGAATACATGTAGGTTGTGATTAGTGAGAGTTTGACTAAGGTAATATTCTTTTTAGTGCACAATTTAATTTGATACCAGGACATGCTTCAAAATTCATTTAATGCAAGGATAGCTCATGTTCGGTTAAGGCTAACTCCTGTGCTGTTGCAGTTGGGATTTTAGACACTGTTAATCTTTATGGGTGCAAAATGGAATCTGGAAAGATTTCACATCTGTCTTTCCGTTATTAACATCCTTTAAACTCTGTCTATCCACAGAAGCAGACATTGTCACCTATAAAGTCCTTCCTTCAAATGTCTTCTATAATATTTCAAATGTTATACTGTCCTGTGTCATTTTGTAAATCCCAATTTTTATCAACACCAAAAGCAGTTTTCTTTTTGCCTTGCCTCTTTTGTCTCCTCTAGTGTCCAATTTAAATCATAAGGTCTCTAATTTTGGTTATGACTTACAGTAGACAACTTAATTCTGGTTTCCACAAAAAGCTCCAACATTTTATAGTAAAAGTTTAAATATTCCAAATTTCTCTAGACCCATAATTTCATGTATAACATTTTGGGTTTCAAATCTTATTTAATATTTTGAAATTTATTTCAAATTATATGTGCGGAAATTTATGGTTATTTTCTCTTCTGAATAGAAATGAAAATAGACTTACCAGGTGCCTTTTCAAATATCATCTCAAAGATCCCTATAGCTTTAAGGTGGTTGGATAAGCAATTTCTCAAATAATTAGAAGAAAGATTAGTAAACTTGCTCTTTAAAAGGCTCCATCATAGTTGTGAACTTGATAATTAATCCCTTTTTTTCTAACATTCAAATCTCTGGTGGTGGTGGTGGGGGGAGGCTGTCCTGCATAAGGAGCAGTCATCTGGAACACATGTCTGTCAGAAGCCAGCTAGATTGTAGAAGGAATTTTAGAACTCACCTATGTGGCCGTTTATCAATTTCATGCCTCTTTTGTGGTTTTTGGCTTTCAAACCGCTTCATTTTTGCTTTGTGGCTCGTCTGCGGCTGGATGCTCCTCACAGTTTCCTCCGTAGACATTCAGAGGGGTCTCTTCTTGGTCCCAGGGTGGTCGCCACCTTCCCTGAGACCACAGAACATCCCCTCTCCTCCGTTACCTCTCCGGGCTAACTTTGGACCTGGTACCGTCCCGATCTACAAACTGTCAATCAATCTGACTTGGGACCTTTCCTGACCCTCTTGCTTCATCGCTGCACCATCTGCCGGAAGTCAGAAGCCAGCTAAATTGTGATCACATGACCACAGGGACACTGAGAATCATTAGTTTGTGGACCAATCATAACTATACTTTTTCAGTGCTATTTTAAATGGTCAAATGTTCACTGAACAGGACAGTTTTTATCCAAGGACTACCTGTATATGTGCTGTATGCATATATGCATGTATGTGCGTGTGTGTGTGTATGCATGTGTGTGTGTGTGTATACACATACACACTATTATGTTTAGAATCTTTCAGTCATAGTTCTATAGCAGGGTAGCGCAGTTCCCAAGGAAATTTGGTGATAGTTCTTTCTTTTATTCAGAGTTTAGTGAAGAATATCAATGTGAATTGATCTGCACCAAGACTAAGACATTGGCACAATGGCTCATTGCAGTGAAAGCAAGTGGGAAAGACAAATTAGAGGGAACATGGAAGAAAATGTAAACCAGGTTAGATAGCCTAGAGAGAGTGTATATAAATAAATATTTTAGCAAATCAGGCAATTTAAGGAGTTCTTTACTACTTTGATGTTTTATTGGAACATAAACTTTTCCTTGATAGCTGAAAACTGTGGGGAAAGGCCGTGCTTTCATCCGCTACTGTCTGGTCCATCAACAGTTAGCTGAGACCTTGCAGCTCTGCTTCATGGAACCAGAAGTCACCAGGTGAGAGCCTTTCCTTGCATATATTCAGCACCAGTTTGGAAGCAGCTTGATTTCTGCATTGCATCACATCAACCGTGTTGGAGACTTAGGTTGATTTTTGGGAGGGTTCAACTACAGCGCTGGGAAAGCTACTGTAAAAATTCGGCTATCTGTTGGTGAGACCTCTTCCTCCACCTGTTCTCCACATGTCTGAACTTTAAGACATATAAGAAAATGTTAATGCAGTGATTTTACAAGAACTGTCCATAAACCACCTTCCATACATTTAAAAAATAATAATAAAAGGTGCAAAATTGACAAGAATTATTAAAGGCTTGAGTGGTTTTTTTGTTTTTGTTGCTCCTGTTTTCTTCTACTTGGTGTGGAGTGCCAGTGATGAGATTTTTCTTGCTGCAGAGAGTGTGGTAGCTCAGGGCACTGATACTCATTCCTTCATCTCAGCATTTCAAATCAACTCAGTTGGAGTTAGAGACCAATTGCTTTCAAATTGCTTGTGAGATTTTGTGGGATGAAAAGCATGGCAAAGTGAAAATGCTCCTAGATCCTTCCCTAAAAGTTCACAGGGTAAACTTTTTTTAAAAACTAAGAGCTGGGATCAGAGCAAAGATTTTGATTGAAATGAATTATAGCCCTCAAATGCTATTATTTAAATGCAATCAGGAATGGATGGATGGATAAATGAATGAATGAACAAATGAAGTTAATTTTTAGATAGACTTTGAGAATCTCACTAAAGATTTTAGGGCTCTTTTGCCCTGGGTCTTGATACATCCTTAACTCTGATTTAGTAGGGCAATCCTTGGTTGGTAGAGTTAATGGGGTAGTAGATGTATGTTAACTGTATTAGTTTCTCTTGCATTCTGAAGGTCCATGATACATGGGTGGACCCCCACCTTCTAAGCCAGTTACATTTGTTTGGATCTGTTCCATGGTGGGAATGGAATGGAGGTAGCATGGCCAGCTGGGAGTTATCATGCTCTGTGGTTTGTTTTTTGCAGTGAGTGGTACTATGCACGTAGCCCCTTCTTGGATGAAAAGCTACGGACAGACATTTTGAGCTCCCTCTATGAGTTGGATGGCATTGCTTTCCATCTGGCCCTCCGCAGAGAAGATTTGGATGCTGCATGGCCCACGGTCTCAGAGTGAGTAACAAGATGCAAGCCTTCCCAAATGTGGGGAACTCTTTATACAGTATTTATTTATTTATTTATTTATTTATTTGATTAAATTTCTATACCACCCTTCTCCCGAGGGACTCGGGGCGGTGTATAGCCAGAAATAAAAACACAGATATACGATCATAACCACCTCACACTGATATTTCGGAACAAGGCAGCTTGGAGCAGTGTAAGGGAACAGTTCTGTAGCTTATTGTTCAGGTATCTATGTACTGTGGAATGTATATTCCTTCAACCTTCAAAATGCTACCATAAGAGACATATATTTTTGATAAGACAGCTGCACAGGAAATTGTAATCAGGCTTTAGCTATTGCGTTATTTATTGACAAATTCGCTTCTCTAGCATTATAAAATATATGCTCTTCTTTTATTTCCCCCTTCATCATTGTTCTCCACGTAAGATTAATTGTTCGTGTACTTTTCACATTCAGATTCATGTATGTTTTCTGCTAGTGAATTCTTAGACTCTGTGAAACTTGCACAAACTCTTATATGTCCTTGTGGACTGTTTGCTATCCCTTTATGCAGTAGTCTATAATGCTCTTGTGAGTGCGCTGTTTCTACCATTCTCACAGATTTAGGCCATGTCTCCAGGGTAGTGGTGAAGAATCTGTGGCTGCTAAATAAGAAAGATTTACAGCAGCCATGATAGGAAATGCCAGAAGGTGTAGCTTAGCCATTTCTGGAGGATCTCTACCGACCCCTCACATCCTGGACATAGACTGTTTCAACTTCTTCCCTCAAGACTTTTCTATAGGGCATCGCCCACCAAAACGACTAGACACAAAGACAATTCCCCCCACCATGCCAACACTCTTCTAAACAACTAATTCCCACAACACTATCAAACTACCTAGTTTGGCTGTATTACTATTATCCTTCTCATCTTTCCTATTACCTATTTTCTTATTTTGTATGACAATAACTTTGATGCTTATATCTTACAATTTATATTGTTTTCTTTAGTATCCTAGTATGACTTATGTTGATTGTTTATTTAGTATCCTATGACTATATTGTTGTATTTTATGACTTATGATAATAATTTATCACTTGTAGTTTATATGTGCATTGAGAGCTTATTCAGCAGAGACAAATTCCTTGTGTGTCCAATCATACTTGGCCAATAAAGAATTCAATTCAATTCAATTCAATTCAATTCTATTCTATTCTATTCTATTCTATTCTATTCTATTCTATAACTGACTTCAAGTGGCTTACCTTGAGAGATCTCCAGAAATGTTATGAAATAGTGCACGAGATAGGAGATTAAATGCAAAAGTCAATAGTTTTCTCCTTGATCTATTATGGTTATTTTTCCTCCTAGAGTTCTGCCACAATTTTACACCAGAGCTACAAAGTACACCCAATCAGAGGATAGATCTTCTAAGGTACATAATTTATGTGTTTAACCTTTCTTCTATCATAGGGCTCCAAGTGTAACCAATGACCAAACCTCATCCATTTACCTCCAGTAATCAGGTGTACAGTTTGTGTCTTGAGGACACATCAGTTTTTCCTCTTCCTCCTTTATATATACAAAATTGTTCCTGCTGGAAGATACCACCAATGGTTTGGATTCTCTGTTCATCTCAAGATTTTTTTTCTTGGGATGACCCATGTAAAGTAAAAATGGGGGTAGGTTGCAAAATCTTGACTGTGTGTACCTTGGCCCTCATTGATCAATATGTATGTTACCTATTTCGTTTGATCTTCTTTCTTACTGGTTTTGGATTAATAGGGAAGATAGCAATTGTTTACTTGATATTGTTTTTATTTATTTATTAAACACATTTATATGGCCGCCCAAATAGCCCATGGTGACTCCAGGCAACTTACCCTACAAAATATGCCCATTTTTTCTTGATCTGCCATATTTTGGAAACAACCCTTTTTGTTTCTAGGCTAAGACAATTCCATCACACTTTGCATGCACAATGTTTTTGGTGACTGTAACTTGAATTTTTTTTAGTATTTCTATTAGGGTGGTATCATATTATACCAAATATTTATTCTTTTATCATAGGTTGGAAACTCAAACCAAGAACACGGGTTTCATGAAGGAAGCACCTTAGTACACAAGAGCACACTCAGAACAATGGATGTCACTGATTCAAGGGTAGATGATCGGTTGAGGCCTGAGCTGGAACAGCCATTGGAGAAATGGATTGGGGTCTGGCGAAGTAGAAAGAACAGTCTGTTGCAGATGGGTTCCCTTCTGAAACTGAATCCTTTTATGGAAAGGTATGTTCAGTGTCCACCTTCTGGCAAGGAGCAGAAGAGGGCTGATGGTGATTTGCAGGTCCATTTGGAAAAGGAGCAGCCAGGCAGCACGTCTTCTATCCAAGGATTATATTATCCTCAACCCAAACACTGCCTCTGTAGGGAGGTAGACGGGGTAGTGGAAGGGGACAGCCTGCAGAAACAAGAATGCTTGAGAACATTGATAGGGGGGATGAGTGTTCCGCAGAAAAAGTTGGCCTTGCAACAAGAGGAAAATGCATCTCTAAAGCAAACTCTTTCTAAAGAGAACCGCTCTCTAAGAGGAGAACCGACAAAACATGAAGAACGACAGAGGGACAAAATGGGTGAGCAGGAAAAACAGCAGCAGGAATTGGCCGAGGTAGTAAAAGCACTCAGAGAAGCAGAATGTAAGATTGCCAGTTTGACCGGGGAATGTCATGAGGCATGGGCCAAGAAGGATGGTGCTGAGATAGCTCTCAAAGAGGCCGAACAGAGACTGAGTACTCAGGAGGCAGAGAGGAGAAAACATCTGGCACATATGGAGGCCCAAGATTTGAGGCAACAGTATCTGATTTCACAATGTCAGGGACTGCAGGAGAAATTGAAAGTGTGTGAAAAGAGCCTGGAGAGGTGGGAAGAACATGTGGCAGCTATGAAGAGCCAACATAGCCAACTGGAAACAGTCAAGGAGCTGTCAGAAGAAGAATGTGGCAGGACAGTGGGAAAAGACGACCATTCAACCATAGAAGAAATAGATCCACTTAAGGAGAAACTAGGGAGGAGTCTGACTGAAATAAAGAATTTAGAAAAGGAGAAGGAGACTCTTATGGAAACTGTTGTGTCTCAAGAACAAAGTCTGGTCCTTTCCAAGCTTGAAATTAAAGATCTTCAGAAAGAGCTGCTGGTATGTCAAGAGCAACTTGCCATTCTCCAAGTGTCTCTGGAGAAGCAGGAAAAGGCCCTGAGAGACCATGAGAAGGCAGTCCTGAGTTTGCAAAGAGAGCTAAATGACCAATCTGCCTGCCTAAAGGAAACGTTGGAGAAAAACGCAACCCTGGAAGCCCAATTAGGTAAAATGGCCAGCAAAAAGTTCCAGCTGGAAGCAGAAACACTTGAGGAACAGAGCAGATGGGAAAGAACTTTGCAGACACTCACAAACCAGCTAAATACTTTTGAAAAAGAAGTAGTCGGGCTTCAAGAGGATAAGCAACAGCTCCAATTCACTCTGCAACAAGCCCTTGGAGAAAGGGAAGTCTTGGTAAAACAGACAGAAAGTACTACGGCTAGTCTGGAAGTGCAGACTCAGGAGACTGCATGGCTTCGAAGTGAGCTGGAGTTATTGAAGGCCACCAGTCAAACTCTACAGAAATCCCAAAAGGAGGAAAGCGAGAATAAAGCTTCCACACTAAGAGAGCAGTGCCTGAAGCTGAAAAATCAAATACAACAGCTGCAGCTGGAGAAAATGCAAGCCACCAATATAGCAAAACAGCTGAATGAGGAACTGGAGCAATGCTGGAAGTGGCCCACAGACGACGATGATGTCCTGCAGGTAGCACCGGTTTCTTCCATCACAACGACAGGCCTAGCATGTGAGAACAAAAGCAAGGAAACCAGGGCTTATGTGAAGGAAAGAGGCATCGTCGCAGAGGGGAAGAATCATGGAATGGCAAGGTCACCTTTGACAATGAAAGAGATTCAAACCGATGTGCTTCAGGATTTGGAAGGACCTGTAAAGAAGGGTGACAGTGCCACACAGAGAATTGAAGCGTGTGAGAAGGTAGGTGCCTATTTTTCTATGACAGCCAAGGAGTAGGGTACCAGCAACCCTGAGGATGCTTCTACATATAATTTATATTTATCTTTTTAAATAAGATGAGACGCATGGCAAGCAGTATACTAAAAACCATAACAAATGGATATGTCTTTACTAAGGAATTCCTGGATGTCATGAATTGTTAAGGATATCAACTCAGCTAGATAATCACTAGGATTGCCATGCAAAAGGGGGAATCAGGGGGAGATGCCATATGTTCAGTTTTAGAAAATTAAAGGGATATTTTTTGCTAGCTTTCTAGTAAATTAGCTCCTTTTAATATGCCTAGAAATCACAGACTTCACTCGAATGAAGAGTTTTAGGGGTTTTTTTCTGTAAAGCTAATTTAAGATGAAGCTGCTCAGAGATGGAGTAATAGAGATGATAGCCGCACTTCTCTGCATTTTGTTGGAATGCAGCAATTACCCAACTGAAGGATTTGAGGGTTCAAAATCAAGTATTATGGTAATTGGCAAAGAGACTTGAGCTAATAGTACTGCTAGAGTCTACGTCTTGACGATGATCCTTATTCCTGGGAGACAGGTGTGTATGCTCTCTACTGGAGAGTCACTAATCTTCTGCTCTGCCTTCTTGTCATTCTTGATTTCCCAGAGTCTAACTGGCCATTTGGATAAAATGACAGAAGATGCTCGGCAGGCAAAAGCAATGTTAATGACCAAGGAAAAAACAGCAGGTCATCTCATGGAGCAGCTGAACCGGTGAGGGCATGAACCCATTATATTTAAAGCTATATTTAGGGAATTGGCCCATAGCTCAATGACAGAGCACATGTCTTGCATTCAGAGCTTAAGGTTCAAACCATGGCATTTTCAAGTGATGCTTGAAGAAGGCAACTGTCCAAAATACCAGATTTATTACTAGTCCCTGCAAACACTACTAAGGGTGTGCAGATTCTCGTGACTTGGCAGGAGGAGCTCCCTTATATTCCTGATCATTTTGAAACATACGGAGCAGGGAGCTCTCTCAGCAGTCAAGCACTTCTCATTTTCACCCCACTTATATTTTGCAGAAGAAGTTTAAAATCTCTTTATTGATGTTTTGTAAAGCTTTCTAATAATGCATTTCATTTACTTTAAATGGTAAGGACACAGACACAAGTTCCAGTATAGTGAACTCTAAAACAGAGGCAGAACTTCACTGGTACCAGTGAAAAGAAGGCCATCTTCAATGATCAGTGTAGACTAAATTAAATGACACATCTTGACATATCTGTTTGCTGTTGATTCTTGTAATGAAGTGGGCCCTTGCAAAGATATCACACTCAGAGTTTAAAACAGTTTAACCACTAGAATAGGCTATAAACCAAGACTTAAATTAGTTCTATAGCATTTCTTCTAAACTAAAGCAGGTAACCTGTGTGATCCATCAAATATTGTTGAACTACAGCCTACGATAGCTGGGCAGCATGTCTAATAATGAGAGATGCTGGGAGTTACCAACTCTGCTAAATATCACTAGGATTACCTATAGAATGAAAACAGGGATCAGTGGAAGATGCCATATGAAAGATCCGTAGGGTTCCTCTCTCTACTGGAAAGAGTTTTAAAGCACTTTTTGGAAGGAACCGTGAAGAATTCCACAGCTCTGATATTCATAGTAGACCCCGCGTTAAATGATCCTTTCTTTTCCTGCTTAGCTCTCAGCAAGAAAAAGAACAATTGCAACTTTTGCTGGAGAAATGCTGCCAAGAATCGAAGGAGAAGGAGAAGAAATTGAAAGAGGAACTGTCGGAACAGGGAATGGTCATCAGCAATATGAAAATCAAACTTCTGAAATTACTGCAGTGAGTAAAGAGGGTCCAACAGGAATAGATGGTCTTCTTCCATGTTGGTTTTAGCTTTGGAAATTCATATTTTGGGATGGTGGGAGCATACTACATTAAGTTACAGACCAGGTAAGGTCAAATTCTGTCCTTGGACACTTCCAGTGTATCCAAAGTAATCAATGAAACACTAAAAGTAGGTAGGTCCTCTTTTAGAATTGCTTCGCAAGAAGGTCCCAAGGAGGTTCCTTCAGCTTTTAGCTAATTCAGGTTAAATAAACTTGCTAACAAGTCTTTCTTTAATCAAGGGGTTGAAAGATAGCACCAAGGGGCAATTTGTCCTGGGGCTCCCCCCCAAAAAAAGGTTAAATCTCTAGGTATGATCAGACACGTGGCTAGCTTTACTTTACTACTTTCATTAAGAAAACAATATACAGGCTGCGTTAACCCAGTATAAGAAAAACATTTAAATAATAGCAAACAATTGAATTCAGTGGAATGACTCTCCCTGTGTGCTGAGAGGCTTGTTCCTTAAAGATGCACCATATCTCAAAACTACAGGATACATTGAAACAAACAGTACCCCTTCGCTAGTAAAAATGACCACAGAACATAGGCTCTCTGCCAGAGTCCCGTATAACAGATCCCTTCATTCTCTTCTTCGTGGTACTTTACACTCTACTGGATCTTTCCATCTGGCTTATCTGAATCCAGCCTACTTTTCCTCCCCTCTATTCTTATACCTCAGTTAAATGTCATGACTTGTAAGCTACAGGCAGTGGAATCCAGTTGGACAAAGTGATTTTTCTCTTTTACTTCTTACTCATTAGTAGTCTTTTCTCTCCCTTAACTCAAAAGTGTTGCCACATTAGGCCTCCTCGTGTTGGCTAACTGTTTCCTTTCCTTTTTCTTAGCCATACTTCCAAACTAAGTTTTTCCAGCTCTTCTCCTTTCTTCCCTGTGTACATGTTCTGCATGCATCTGTCCACGTCTCTCTTGCATACACCTCCGAGACTTTCTCATCTTTCCTTAATCATTGAAATTTTTGATTTCTTGCCTTTTTAATTCTTTGGAATAGAATCCCTTTTTTCTAGAGGCCTCTAAGTCTAATTTCCTTACTTATTCACCACTGCCCAACAAGCAGTATGTGATTTCTTATTTCTTATCCAGTCTCTCCTTTCATTTACTGTTATGAGCCATGGTGGCACAGTGGTTAGAATGCAGTACTGCAGGCTAATTCTGCAGACTGCCAGCAGTTCGATTCAGTGCTTATACATATGTTTTATATATAGAATAGTTCCAAAACCCTTGGTGATTTTGCTTGAAAGTCTTCTTCCTTGTCCCTTTGTCAAAAAAAGCTAATTCAAATGCTGACAGACAACACATTTCAAAACATCATCACTGCAAAGTGTGTGTACATTCCTTATTCTAGTGTTGAATTGTAGTTCTTGTAGTCAGCCCTCATATCCAAAGAATCTACAATTTGTGATAGATTCCATCTATTGGGAAGAAGAACATAATTGTTTTAGCATGCAATGCTTAATCCAAAATTGTATTGACAATCCTTTTGGAGTTGGCCCGAAATGTAATGATAAAAGGACAAGGCCAAATCCTTCGAACCGCACTTCCAATATGAAGATTATTGTAGCTGATCGTTGTTAAACATTTTCTGAGACTTTCAATATACTCAAAGCAAACCTTTTGTTATAGCCAGTCATGTTAAGATTCTAAAAAAAAGCAAATTTGATGCTGCACAAAATTACCTTCCTTTGGTTTACCATAACAGGATATTTAGGTTTCTTATGCCAGAGGTCATGTAAATCAATTTCACCAACTTCCTCTAAAAAGGAACTTACAGTTAATTCCTCTAAAACCTTCAACCACTGTGAAACTTCAGAAATAGGAATAACATTTGGACTGAATAAGCCAAATATAAATGCCTAAGTGGAACAAACTGCCAAGAAGTATTGTGAAATAAATCGGAGTATTTGCTTTCTGCATTTCAGGGAGAAGGATGCTTTGTGGCAGAAGACGGAAGGTATCACATTGCCAGTTGCGAATGTACTTCCTCAGAACACAGGATTCTGTTCTCAGTGCAAAAAAGAGTTCAGGCTTATGTCACGCCGGTACCAGTGCAGGTGATGTATTTATTTGCATCTATTTCTAATTTTGATTTATCAGACCACCCAGTTCATTTTTGATTATTGGCGGCGTAACCCAGATACAATACCTATAAATGACTGCAAAATAAGTAGAAAAGGGAAACAAGCATACCATGACCAAAACAGATATTGAGCTTTAAGTGGGCACACCACAATCTGTCCCAGAAGTTGAGCAGGAAAAAAAAAACAACCCACAGGTTTTCAGAGAGTGATTCCTTCTCCAGAATCAGAAACAGAATTCATTTTACCAAGTGTGTCTAGACACACAAGGAATTTGCCTCCAGGATACATGCTCTATACCTACATACATACAATAAACAGACTGTGATTACAATCATAAGATACATTCATAATCATAAAGTACATCTTGTCACGTACATATACGCTGCAATTGACAAACCGTGATTTTAATTTTAATCTCCACTGGACCGACAGACCAAAGGAATGTGACTTGGTTCTTGCAGTTGATCAGTGCTTCAGAAGTATATCTTAAAGTGCCAGGCCTTAGTAGAGAGTTTATCTTTTTTTTCTTTAGCAGGACTGGATGGATGGGGACTTGGGTTTTGATCTGGGTTTTGCTTCATTTTCAGATTTGGAAAGTACAGTTGACCAGGTGAAAGTAGCTTTCTTCAGAATTGCCCAGTATATTTTAGGATTAAAACTGCCCCTCTCCTGCTTCCTTACTACAAAGTTTTCAGCAAAACACTTCAAGGACATCCGTTTAGGGAAGGTCACTAATGAGTTGCAGCACTTGGAGGTAGAGAAATGACAGACACGGGGAAAGTACCCTATGGAGAGTACTAATGCAACTATCTCTGGTGCTGTCTGTGCTCTTGATCTAGTTGACAAGATGAGGGAAAGAGCATTGATTGGTCTGAATTTACTTGACAAAAGAGAGGGAAAGTCCACTATGGGATCTCTGACTCTTTACTCAGCTACCTCTGCATTAGGTACTTTCTACAGTTCAAGAGGTTAGCCATTCTTTTTCAGGAAATGGCAGAAAAAGGAAGTCTATACCCTAGATATGATGTTGCCATTTTCAAAAGCAGAGAAAACAAGTGTGAAGAGAACTATCTCATGAGAACTACCTTATGAGATAAAACCAGAGAGAGTTAACCTTTCAACAGCTGGACTTCATCATACCACAATATTATTTGCATACCCACACTTTTTACAGAGGCTCACAGAAGCTGAGACAGCTGTGATGCCATCATATTTGTTTATCACAGGCTGATAGACATTTATGTTTGTGATGTACTTTTACAGTACACTTTCATGTTCCTTTGCCGAAAGTGCTGATGTCCATATATGTTAATGGATCTCTGATAGTAAACCTGTTCTTGGGTACTTCAAATAGAACATTTGCTCAATGTCTGGCTTACTGTAAAACTATACATTCTATACCGAGGATCACTTGGAAAAGAATAAAAAAAGGTGCTGATATTGTACAGCTTCTGCACAAACCTGTGGTGCACCCATGCTTGCAGTGTGGTATCCAGCCCTGTTCTCTGCACCTCAAAAGGATACTGCATCGTCACTTTGGAGAAGATGTAGCTCAGGGTCATCTAAAAGGAGGTTCGTGTCACTCATCTGTGAAGGAAGGTTACATAGTGTAGAGATGTGAAATGGCATAAAATAGACATTCTTTCCGTCTCGTAATACTATTCCTACAATTGCTCGATTAAGATGATTGACACAAGATTTAGGGCACGGGAAAGGAACACTTTTTTTCACATACCAGATAAACTGTGAATTTTGCTATCAGTAGTTGTAATGTGCATGGGTTAGAATAGTTTTAAAAGAGGATCAAGCAAACAAGTAGGATCAGTTTCTCCATAGCTTGCAGTTACAATAGTTATACTTTATACCTTGACAATTGGTGGCAGGATGTTAATTATTGGGAACACAAACCTGGCTTGTGGGGCCTCCATTGGCCTCTGGAATACTGGACTAAGCTTTGTATGATCTAGCAGGGCTCTTCAATGTTTATATATTTGATGTTTACAGAGGTTCATTCTTTTTGAGGTAAGCTAAGGCAGGTATTAGACTTTTCTTGGTTATGGCCTGCTTCCCAGGGAGATAATGTCTGCCTAGTGTATAAACTTTGCTGGGCATAATGGGCAACAAGAAACAAGATTAAATTGTGCCTCTCATTGCTATTGTGTGAGTTAAAATAATTGGGCAGCATTACTGATGAAGCTGAACATTCAGCCATGATTGTGTCATTCCCTTCAGATCAGAAAGAGATGGGCTGGGAATCAAGTCACTAAATTTGGACTTCAATAAAAAGTGACCTCCTGTTGTCTTTCTCTCCCACTCCCATAGGTGGTGCCAGAGCACTGTGTGTCATGCTTGTTCTGTGAGCAGTGGGCACAAGGAACGCTACTGCATACCATGCTACCAGAACAGAAATGGTCAGAGCACATGACCCTTGCTCTCATCGAGTCATCCAATACTACTCAGCCTCATTGCAAGCTCGGTTATCTGCCTGCGGGCTGGCTATGAGTGGATTTGAGATATCAGATCCAGAAGAATAAAAGCAAAGGGACTCTTGCAGCGATTAAAAACAACAACTGCCTCTCTCTGTTCGGATTGAGACTGACCCTGAACAAAAAAACAAGTATGAAGTATGAAGCATCTCCCATTATTTTTAAAAAAGATGCAACACTATTAATTCTTTGCTTTAATTGTTCCAATGAGTTATGAAGCCAACCTGCCCTCAGCCCCTGCAGTCGTATATTCCCCCAACTTGCAGTAGTGGAGAATATCTGTAGTTCGGGTGTAGGATAAGAGTGGAGGTTCATTCTCTGAGCTTGTGGGTGGGTTTCCGAAGATTTCGTTACCAGGGTAGATAACATCTTCAGTAGAATTTAGGAAACGTCAATGTTGGTGTTCTTCTGCTTATAAGGTCCCGTCAGGTGAAAGTCTTGTGATGGGTTTTGTGATGGGGAGGTCACGTCAGGTGATGGTCCTTGGGTAGTGAAGTGCTGGTGGAAGGTTGTGAGCTGGTTGAAGGTTGGAGCTGTCGCTGTTTGGTTGTGTGGTTGATTTGACTTCTCAGTGGTTCATAGACTGGTTGTAAGTCGATGTCTATGTTGATAGAATTGCTCGTGGAGTGCCAGGCTTCAATAAACTCACGAGCATGGCGGGTGGTAGTGTGGCCAATAAGGAGAACACCAACACTGATATCCCCTAAAGATCCGCTGAAGATAATACCTAGCCTTGTAATGAAACATTCAGAAAACAACCCACAAGCTCGAAAAACGAACCTCTCACTCCCCCAACTTGCCCACATAAGCAATAAAATATCAAGCCATTTGGAAACCACAAGATATTTGATCCTGACTAAATAATGGAGAGAGATGTTGGCCAGTCTGTACTTTGATTCAGTTACTTGGAGAAATACAATAGAGGCATGGAGGAGACTGAATTAATTGCTTCCAGTGTAGAATCAGCACTCTGCATAGGCAGAAAGAAAAAAAAGGGGGATATGAAAGGGAATGATCTCATGGTAAATATTCTATCCTCAATTCAAAACAGCAGTGCTAAGATGAAAGACATCTTAAGACAGAAAAGAGAATACAGATGAATGTTTTGGCCACCACAGAGTTTCTTCCAGTCCCCACTTTTTGCTCTGCCCCATTCAGGGACAGCTCAAATGATGCTGACATACTCTTCCAACCTTCCTAAGTTGTCCTCTGTCACCTATCATTCCAGAACAAATCTATTCAGGAGAAAGCTCTCAGGTTCTCAAATAGCTCATGAAAACGTTTTGCTTCAGGCTCCAATACTTGGTGCTGTTAAGATTAGCTGGGTTATAAATCCTATGGTCTTCATCCACAAGGGCCATGTTGGCTTGTTGTGGGAGGTATATCCAATACGTGACCTGGAAGACATCAATTTATAGGAACTTGATGTAAATTTAGCAGATACTTACATTGTTAGTACAGAGTAAGAACGTTTGCACGATTGAGAAAATGAACTAGAGGAATTATGGCTAGGGAATAATCCTACCCTATGAATAATGTTTGTGTTACCAATTGGTACATAGCATATTTATTCTGATGGAGAAGAGATATTACCATTAGCTCTGGGAATCATAATTTGATTACAATCTGCACTTGGAATCCAAATATATTTAATTGAATGAATCTTGCTTCTGGAGAAACAAGTATAGAATTTTATCTCTAATGATGTATTTGGTATGAAATAGGCTATGTATTTAAAAAATTAAATACAATGAAAAGCACTTGGCCAGTGTGTTTTAAATTCAGATAGCACCTTAATTTTAGATTGTTTCATAAGAGCCATTTTAGAAATAGTGGGAAAGTTATTTCAAAGCACAGAAGTTAGTTGTTTAACAGGGTGAATACAAAGGCTTATATTCCACTTGTGACCTAAGAAAATTCTAATGACTTACAAATAAGAAGATTATAACAAATTTTAAAAATGATGGCTAAATTACAATTACTGTAATTCCCATGATGCTCAAGGAGCATCCAAAGTATCACCCAAAAATCACCCATAGCAAGAGTAACTCACATTTCCAAGGCCCTGAAAAAGCCATGTTTCAGTGGCTTTCCTAAAAGTTAACTTGGGTGGGATCTAAGTTTAGACTGCTGTTAAAAAAAAAGTGGGGGCATATTTTTCCTCAAAAGTCCGGACATACATATCTACCATCTAAATAATTTCAGAATTACTATGAAAAATGAAAGTAACAAAAATGGTACACTTTCCAAATTGTATATTGTGTCATATATATATAGCATGTGTGTTTGTGTGTATATACACACACATGCACATATATACATACATATGTGGGTTTGATTTACACACACCCATACACACATAAATATATACGTGAATTTGAAAAAAATTAAAAATAACGATTCAGTTGTGAAAGGGCATGTTCATTTTTTTTGACTTCTACAGTTTCTTTTTGATTTTGTACAATCCACTTCCTTATGTTCATCCAGCTTTTTATTTAGCTTTTCAATTTACAATTTATTACTTTCTTCTTGTTTGAACCGTTGTAAAGTTGGGGAGTACCTGTGTACGGGAACACGTGATGTGATGTTTGGCAAATGTT
>JANHFO010008397.1:7657-19340 GCA_032468095.1 Pareas carinatus | reverse complement strand
AAAGGATTCTTGCATATGTTTTTGGGTAATCAAGATGTTGGAGTATGTAGTGTAGTGCCATATTAATAGCATCATCTTTCGATCTGTTCACATGGTAGGCAAATTGTAAGGGATCTAGTAGTTGGTTTGTGATGGTTTTCAGGTGGACTATCACAAGTTTTTCAAAAGTTTTCATAATTACTGATGTCAGTGCAACTGGTCTGTAGTCATTTAGTTCTTTGATGGTGGATTTCTTTGGCACTGGGATGATAGTAGATTGTTTGAAGAAAGAAGGAACATAGCACATCTGTAGAGATTTATTAAAGATGTAGGTGAAGACTGGGCTAGTTGAGCAGCACAGGCTTTTATGCAGGCAGAAGTTACTTTGTCTGGTCCTGGTGCTTTACCAAGCTTTTGTTTATGAAATAGTTCTTGCACAGCTTTTTCTGTTATTACTAGAGGAGGTTCACTCAAAGGGATAGAGCTTGTAGTAGGATGCTTGGCTGCTGTTTGTGTCCCCTAGGTGGATGTGATGGTGATAGTAGACATTTGTTTTGTTTTGAACCTACAGTAAAACGTGTTTAGGTCATCTGCTATTTTTTTCTTTCCTTCAGCATGTGATGGAGGTTTGCTGTAACACCAGTAATATTTTTTAGAGTTTTCCACATATCTGCTGGTTTATTCTTTGAGAGCTGATTGTTCAGCTTTTCAGAGTAGCTTCTTTTTGCTGCTCTGATCTCTTTCGTTAATGCATTTCTGGTTTGATTGTACAGAGTTCTATCTCCTTTTCTGTAGGTTCCTTTTGCATGATGTGGTTTTTTAAGTTTAGCTGTGAACCAGGGTTTATTGTTACTCTATATTCTAATGTTTTTTGTTGGTACACATAGGTCTTCACAGAAGCTGACATATAATGTAACAGTCTTTGTAAATTCATCTACGTTTGCAGAGGTATCCTCAAAAACTTTTCAGTCTGTGCAGTCAAAGCAAGCTTGTAGTTTTGTCTTTGCCTCTTCAGACCAAGATTTCACTGATTTAATTGTTGGCTTTATACTTTTAAGCCTTTGTCTGTAAACAAGTACAAGATGTATCATCCTCTAAGACTCCTTTAAGAACACTTCCAGCCCAGAAAATGTCCACCATGAGGACGCCGCAAGAAATAGGAGACTCCAACACAGACTATGAGATTGATCAGCTGTAGAAGCAACCAGAGAGCAGTCAGCAGCCACTTGACAAAGCAGTTCCCTTCACTAAATGTGTGTGCTACAGAGGCCGACATAGTCACTCAGAGTGCAGGTTCCACACAGCAACATACCGGACATGTGACAAACAAGGCCACATCAACATCATCTGTAAAGGTTGCCAGAGGGACATACCACATGAAGATACATTCAGAAGAGGTACCGGGGGGCCGGGGCAACACAGAGTCAGCTATTGTTCCAGCCAAAGGAGCATGTGTAGGACAGGTGCCCATCGCCCTCTTAAGAAGAAGCTAAGACTCAAGGTCAAGCTTCAGGGAATTCCATGCAACATGGAACTGGACACAGGATCAGCCCTGTCCATACTTTCCCAAGGAACTTTTAACCACATTTGCAGTTGCAGTGACTCAGGCTGTCTAACCTGTTGCTGCAGTGATAGAACCATTACACAGGCTCTTGGACAAAAAGGCACAGTGGCAGTGGATAAGCATCCACAAGAAACATTTCTCTGTAGTCACTGCTGTCTTCAAACCCCAGTATTCACCCATTTCAATGAAAAGCTTCCTATCTGCATCGCTTGTGATGCATCTCTGTACGGAGTTGGGGCTGTTTTGAGCCATTTAATAGCTGATGGGAGGCAGGGTCCCATTGCTTATTATTTCAGGACCATGTCTTCAGTGGAACGCAACCCAAATAGATAAGGAACCCTTGGCCATAGTGGCAGGAATTAAAAAATTTCACGACTACTTGTATGGTCATCAGTTCCCAGTCTTCACGGACCACAAACCACTTATGGGTTTGTTCACTATGAATAAACAAACACCTCAGATTCTCTCTCTCTGCGGATGCTGAGGTGGTCTATTTTTCTTTTGGCTTATAGTTACAGTCTAATTCATAAACCAGGCAAGGAAATGGGCCATGCAGATGGCCTTAGCAGGCTGCCCCTGCCACACCTAGAGCCATGCCCTGCTCCGGCTGCACGCATCCTGGCTATCCAGGATTTGTGAGAGTCTCCCCTCCATGCGGGGGACGTGGCTGTGTTGTGTGCCGAACTGGGTTCACTTAGGATGCCAGAAAAACGTCCGGGTTCTGAATTCCAGAGTTTTTATGAGAGGAAAGATGAGCTTTCAGCTCACAAGGGATACATCCTATGGGGGAGTCGAGTGATAGTTTCGAGCTACCTGAGGCCCAGGGTTTTAGAGTCTCTGTACGAGGGACATCTCTGGTGCTCTTTCGCCCAGCCTCTAATGGCCAAGCAATATGTATGGTTCCAATGACCAAGGAATCCCTAAAGAGAATCGTAACTGGCGACTGACTGCACAGGCTGGCAGACTTCTTACTCTGCCAATGCATCACTCCCTGCACTTCCATGGACAGAAGTCCAGCTGAACTGAGATGGGGGAGGTGCTTAATTACAGAACTGGATTGGCTGCATCCAGACCGAGTTGCCTCGAATACAGCACAGCCAAAATCACCATGGAGTCTACAAGTCGGTGACCAGGTTTGGGCCCAGAATTACAGTCAGGGGGCATTGTGGGTGATAGTTGTGGTTGCTAAGGTATTAGGGCCACCCTCGTATGAAGCATTCCTGAAGGATGGTAGAGTCATTCGATGGCACATCAACCAACTGTGCTGGAGGCTAACGGACCAGTCCCTGGCTCAGGACTCTCGTGAGAGCCAACCCCAGGTGCAGCATGACAACGACACAACGGTGGAGCATGTGCATAATGATGGAACTCTCAGTCCTAGAGATGGGGGACTGACCGGGGGTGGATTTCCCCCAAGCACAGAGACTTCACACATGGAGTGGAACCAGCAAACGGCTCCAATTTTTAGTTCGGCAGAGACAATGCCCCCAATGGACTTTGGCTTAGGTCTATCAGGACAGACCAGCCAAAGTGACTTGGATTGACCCAAAGCAAATGGGTCTCAAGGTCCTAGGGTACCCAGCCAGGCAGGCGAGCAGGTCAACTGAGATGCACCAGTCACTCTGAGACTGTCAGAACAGTCGCGAAGGCTGCCCAAGTACTTACAGGACTATGTTAGTTAATGGGGATTATGACTTATGTAGGGAGAAGGGGTGTTATGTATTGGCCTTAATTGCTTGAACTACTGAGTCATGGCCAATGGCTGCATATGTTTGAGCGCCAGACAGCCTGTTTCCAGGCCAGTTATTTTGTGCTCGTGTGGGAACTGCTGTTTTGATTCTGTTGGTCGCCACAAGCAGTGATCTCTATAAATGGTTGCTGTATGGCCGTTTGAGCAGCTCTTTGTCCTAGTTGAATAAACCTGTTGCTGTTTTCACCATCGCCTCATCAATACCTCACCGAGACCAGTGCACAACCAGACTGTTAGCTGATTTTTCTTCTGCTGTTTGCCATATTTTCTTGAATTGGTTACTATCTGTCCATTGGTGTCCTTTAGCATATCCGTTTGATCTTGTTTCCTTGTTTAGTTCCCTCTTCGATGTCTTTAAAGATGTAGTTGTAAAACTGCACCTTTTCCTTTCTAAAAAGCTCCCTGAAACTCTACTAAGTTCCTTTCTAAGATTTTTGTCTTTCTTGGCTTTGGCCTCTTTTCTCTCTTTGACAATTTTCATAGTTTATTCTGACATCCAGTTTTTTTCTTTTTCTTCATCTCTGGCAGATGAATTCCTTACATTCATCTTTAACTTCTTTAAGCTCATTTCATAACTTTTCTGGTTCCCTGTCAATAAGGTTAACAATTTCAAAGCGATTCCTAATGTTCTCCTTCAAACGGGTGGATATATACTCAAGATCATACCACAGATACCGACTTTCTTATTATTTAGCTTAATTTGGATGTTGCAAATGTGCAAGTCATGCCATTCTGCCCAGCTATGTTTTTGAGATTCCTCCACCTCTTTTTATCAATAATATAGTCAACTTGAATTCTATATACTCTATCTGGTTATGTCTATGTATTGTTATGGTTGATTGGAGACAGTGTTATCTATGAAGAAATCATTGCAGTAGCAGATATTGATAATATTGATTTTTTTTTCATGTTTTCTGTACACCGCCCTGAGTCCTTCGGGAGAAGGGCGGTATATAAGTCTAAACAAACAAACAAATAAATAAATAAGTTAGCCTTCTATTTCACATTGGTTTCTTAAGCAAACTACATTTTCCTCTTCCATATTACCATATTATAAACTTGAGTGATTGTCATATTAAAGGGTTGTCCACAAAGCGTAATTGATATCTTCCAGTCATTAATTGCAGTGTAGCCTTCTGCTCTTGCTAAAAGGTCCACACTGAAAAGTAACATCATTTCTTTTTTGTTTTTCATGAAGTAATAAACAATGTGATCTGACTAAAAGTGCTTGATCCTAGTGCATTTCAATTTGCTAATGCCCAAGATGTCAATTTGTAATAGTTTGGTTTCATTTTTCAGTCTTGAGTTTTCCTGCATTGATGCTTTTTACATTCCATGTTCCTGCTGTAGATCTATCTTTGCAGCCTTAGGTTTTCTTTTCCTGAATGGCAACTAGACATCACAAAGTTTTAATCTAGCACATCATAACCACCAATAGTTCACTGAGAGATCCTTAACTCTTCTTCATAGTATGTTCAGTGCCATCTGATCTGACAGATCCATCATCTGGCACTACATCATAAGTCATTTTATATTTTCTACCCATGTAGTTTTCTTGGTAAAAATACAGGAATATGAATTTTTGCCATTGTCACTAAAATGATCAATTGTATCAGTATTTTCCTGCATGACAGCTACCCGATGTAGGTGCCTACTTGCTTTAGCTGGGCTGCTGAGATGACCTTCATGCCTTGGGTGACTCTGCTGGGAGCATATATTCATTGAACACACTTCCAACATTTTTCACTCATCCATCCCAGAAACCTCTCCCGCCACATAGCAAAATCATAGTGAGGCAACATTTCGTAGGGTATAAGTCTTAGATATAAGAAACATGAAAATTGCTATTTTTTATTTATTATTTATTCAAACTTTTATACTACCCCTCTCCCGAAGGACTCAGGGCGGTGTACAGCCAGACATAAAGGCACAAATATGCAATAATTAAAAACCCTTTAAAAACATGAAATATACTGGCCTAATTAGAAATACATATAAAATGTAAATTTAAAACCAAATTAAAATATAGAATATAAAAGAGGGATCAGGACAGCCCGGCTTGGGTGAATAAAAGAGTCTTTAAAGCCCGACAGAAGACCAGGAGATCCGTGATGGTCCGTATTTCCGGGGAAAGATCGTTCCAAAGAGCTGGAGCTGCCACAGAGAAGGCTCTCATCCTGGGGGTCGCCAGCCGACATTGTTTGGCCAACGGCACCCTGATGAGGCACTCTCTGTGGGAGCGTACTGCCTTGTGGGAGATATTAGCTGGTAGTAGGCGTTCCTGAAGATACCTAGAAGTATATGATGCTTGAAATCATATTCAGGAGAATAAAAGAATTCCCCCTCTCCTGGAGGTAGGAAAGGCATATGATCATGAGCAGATCTCTCTCAGACTAAGAAGTGCACTTTGATTTATAGTTATTGGACATATTTTGTATTTTGGAGCAGCAACATAGTTGTCTGACATAAAAAACATTTTTTTTAACCTTCAATTTATTGTACTTTGCTATCACCAGTGGTTGTACATCCAGCTAAGGTAGACAGAACTAATTTGATGCTATGTAACCTAGACACTTTAGTCTCCCAGCAAAGAACTACAGAAGTGTTTCTGTGTCAAAGTTGTATCTCCTGTAATGGTAGATAACAACTGTAAGCTATATAGACACTTCAATAGTTCTGATTCTTAAATCTCGACAGGAAATTCTATTTTAGTTGATATTTCTGTTGAAATGCATGTTTTAGATACTAAATGAAAGCATACTGTGTTAACATCATTAAAAGCTTTATTTAGATCAAATTAATTTGTACAAATATCAGCAGTTAGCTTCCAACCTAATTTTAGGTATAAACATTTTATACATTATTCAGATGTTCAAACATACAAATAAAATGAATAGTGCAGATCTAAATTGAGCATTGTGGTGAATGCACATTAAGGCATTACTAAGTTTATTAAGTTTGTTCTTAATATTCTTGGCAGTAAGCCTTTTTTTATTCAGCATTGTTGGATTGGATTGCACTTGTATAAGTGAGCAATTAGATTTATCTTTCTTGTTAGTGATCATGTAACTTTAGAACTGAAATAAGTAGCCTTGTTTCCTAGACTGAAGTTAATATTTGTTTGAGGGATAGAAGCAATATACCATGGGAATAATGTAAAACATATACTGAATGACTGCATCATGCATCTACAGGCATCTATATCTACTTTTCTAGATTTTGGGGACAATATGTGCTAAACTGTATAAAATTTACCCTACAGCTTTTACATGTTTTCTGCCCCAATAGGACATCAGGTATACTGATAATTTTCAATAATGTTGGAATTTGGAAGCCCAGTCAAAGGGGCACTTAAAAGTAATAAATAAATAATAAAGGGAGGGATCTTGGAGTCTTAGTAGACAATTACTTAAATATCAGCCAGCAGTGTGCTGCAGCTGCCCAAAAAAATTCAACATAGTCCTAGACTGCATTAACAGAGGGATAGAATCAAGATCACGTGAAGCGTTAATGCCACTTTATAATGCCTCAGTAAGATCTACTTGGAATGCCGCATCCAGTGTTGGTCACCACAGTATTGAAAAAATGTTGACACTCTAGAAAGAGTACAAAGAAGAGCAACAAATATGATTAGGGAACTGAAATCTAAAACATACGAAGAACTGTTGCAGGAATTGGTATGTGTAGTTTAATGAAAAGAAGGACTGGAGATTATCACATAATAGCAATATTTGAGGTGCTACCACAAAGAAGAGGGGATCAACCTATTCTCCAAAGCATCAGAAGGCAGAACAAGAAGCAATACAGTAGATGGAAACTATTGCCAGTATTGTAGACATACACAATATAGAATTATTGAACAATATTATGAGCAAATGCTATATGTAAATACTGTGGAGAAGGAATGTTGTTTGTATTCACAAATTTATTCTGTTCATGTAAATAACATATGTAGGGCAGGTTAGAGTGAGTGCCCTTGTATGGTTTCCTCTCTCTTCCAAGAATGGAATGCCTGTCTCTTATTCGCATAAAACAGGGCAATTAAAATTTCCAATGCTCTGTGTGGCTTGCATGTAGGATATTAAGTGTTAGGGCATTCTGAAATACCCCTAACATAAAGTTTTTCTGAAGCTGTATGCAATACGAAGGCCAGAATACCAATGAGTTAATTTTCATTTTAAAAAGTCTTAATGGGCTGTCTCATTAAGAAACAAAAGATTTTCTTGGAATATTATTTGAGAACCTCAGCAAAGTACATATGCAGTACATATAAACCAAAAAGAAAGTGCCTGTATGAAATTTTTGTTACCATGAAATGTTTTTTAAATAAATAAACATTTTCCCAAGGTCCAGATAAAGGCCTATGTTCATAACTACCCCCTAATCCTGACAGCATGTTTAGATGACCTGCTCTTTATCTTATATATTAGCCTTCAACTGAAGCACATTAAATACATTTTAGCTGTTCTAAAGTATTGTTTTTCCTCCTCTTGTGATACAATCTCTGCTACAAATTTTCTCCAGGATGCTTCATGACTTACATGGTAGATTTTTAGGTCAGGGATTGAGTTCTGCTTAATGCCTTGTTGTCCATGCCTCCTCATTTCTTATATCTGAGCACTGTTTTCTGACACCATTCCTCTTTTGGTAGAGTCCTTTCCCACCCAATCATCTTTTCTGTGTCTATCTAAGTGATGTCAATCTCAGAAACATGGATCAGCCCAAGCATTTCTTTACCCTTCTGTTAATATTTAATGGTAGACCTCCAGTTGCTGGAAAATTTGAAGGTAGAATCTTTCCCCATCAGATCTTCCTTCAGGTACATGGATTGGAAATCTGATGGGTAAAAAGCTGCCTCCTTTAATTCTTTTCCATTTCACTACTGTGCACCTGTCACTTTTTCAAACGGCCTTACAGGTGTTGCTCTTTTCAACCTTTCCAGCCTTGACAGTGAAGTAGGGAAAGACCATTCTGCCAGATTTTCAATCTGTGGGATTAGGAGCATGACAGATGAGGACACATCTTCCCTTGATGGAGCTTTTGCCTTCCATGATGGTGCATGTGTGAAGAGGGAGGAATAGAGCTAGTCTTTCCTCTTGGCCAGGCAACTTTAGCTTCCGCATGGATCAGCTTCAGTGCTTGATCTGGGACTTGAGAGGGGTCTGCACCTCAGATCCTACTACAGTTGTTTTTCTACTGTCCAGTGGTGCTGGGTAGAGGGAGAACAACTTCAGGAGAATCTACCAGTTGCTTTCTGTACATTGTTCTAGATTAAAATGATAACGACAGCAACTTTTTGTTACATAAACAAAATGAAGCTTAGTAGTTGAGCAATGAATACTATGACAACATATTTTATTATTTATTTATTAATTTTTTACCCCACCCATCTCCCCCACAAGATGACTTTCCGTGGCTTACAGATTATAAAAAGAAAAATAGAAAAATAATGGAAATTAAAAATGTAAAACTATTAAAGAAACCAAGACTAAGGGATGACAGCACAGAAATAAAGTCTTATTCCATCCACCATATCCAGCACTAAATTCCCCCTTTGAGGTCGCAAGCCAACTGATAAAGCCAAGTATTACTAACCTTCCAGAAAGATAAACATTTGGAAGCAGTTTTGACTTTTGGTGGTAGTGTTCCACAGGGACAAGCCATAGCAAACAAAAAGGCTCTTCTTCTTGACCTTGCTTGCTGGAATTCCTTAGCAGAAAGGATCTGTAGCAGGAATATTCCAGTGGCAATCCGTAAAGCATGCTGCTCCCATGGCTAACTCAGAAACTGGCAGGTTTCATTTTAATGTGGTTGTCTGATTATACCATAAGCTTTATCCTAGCTTGTTTGATCCTAATTTCTGTACGGTACATAAATCTACTTAACCACCTTGAGCAGGTGGCCATTGAAAATCTCCAGCAAGAGGGAATCTGCTGTTTAGGGCAGATTATACCCATTGATTAACTATTTTTACTGTCTGGCAATTTTCCTCAATACTCAGTTTCAATAGCTGCATCCTTCCTCGACAATTCCTTAGATTTTGTTTTATTTTGCTTTATTTTATTTTACGGGTGGTCCTTGATTTATAGCAGTTTATTTAATAAACATTCAAAGGGCACTGAAAAAAATGACGTATGACCATTGCAGCACCCCCCCACAGTCATCTGATACAAATTCAGATACTTGGCGACTAGTTCATATTTATGATAGCTTCACAGTGCCTGAGGTCATGTGATCACCTTTTGTGACCTGACAAGCAAGGTCAATGGGGAAGCTAAATTCACTTAACAACTGTGTTACTAATTCAACAACTGCGGCAACTCACTTAACAACTGCGGCAAGAAAGTTTGTTAAATGGGACAAAATTTACTTACCTGTCTCACTTAGCAACAGAACTTTGTGACTCAATTGCAGCCGTATGTTGAGGGCTACGTGTAGTTTATTTCTTATACATACATTTGTACTTAACATCCAACACACATTTTAACAAACTCAGGGTTGTTTGTATTCTTTAGATGTTTGAGTTACTATCATATCTTCTGTTAGTCTTTTCCTTTCAGATTTTGAATGTATATATTATTTGATTGTCCACTGGCAGGTTTTCTAACTCAGCCTTATTAGTAAGGGTAGAGTTGCATGCTTGTGCTTCAGCCGACAGGAAACAATTCTGCCTATTTGTATTTTATAAATGTGGTTTCCTTTATTAAGTTTTCTTTTCACTCACTGTATTATTTCCTGAAGTAACAGCTAAAAGCAGTGAAGTAAAAAAATGCAGAGTTGAATCATGTACCATCTACATGGATTACTATAATTCTCTTTACATATTGCATTGGCTGCATTGTTCCTATGGTACATTGAAATGATGAAAGTCATTTGTAAATTCATAAATGAATAAGAAAAGAAATGTAGACACTCAGAAACATTAGTGTCAATATTTCTAAATTAATTTCGGAAATATTGTTCTGGTAATAGTAAGCCCATTCACAGAGTATATTTACATAGAAATTCATATAAACAATGTAGTGGCCTAATAAATTCATAGATAAAAAATTATGGTTTGATCCTAAAAAACCATGTTGAATAAAAGAAATGTTATAGAAACCAAAGCTTAAGACTATATAACAACAAATGCTTCTCTTTGTGTAATAACTATATGCAACTTAAACCAGGACCTAGGAGCTATGGTCTCATGATTAAAGCACCAGAAAGTGAGAGATTGTGAGTGCACATCCTGGCTAAGCCAGCAGAGTGACTTTGGGCCAGTCACTCTGTTTTAGTCCAATCCACCTACTAGTGCTGTTGTTACGGAGAAAATAAGAAGACTGAGTATTGTGCATTTTCTCGACCTTGAGTTATTTGTAAAAATAATAAACGTGGGATATATAAATAAATAAAATAAAATGTAGGAGAAAAATCAGTATTTTATTCTACCTGTAGCAGTTGCTGAATGGACTAATTGGTAGTTATCATGATGTGATGATCAGTTTCACCATGTTTTCTGGTGACTTTGGACGATCTTTGTTCAACTGAAATAAATGGTATACAATTTTTTTTGGTCAGGGTAAAACTGAACCACTAAAAGCATATTATTTTGGCTTAGGTTATGGTATGAGTTTGTCCTTTGCTGCTGTCAAACAAATATTTTTTCTTTTAGCCATTGTGTTGATGTGTGGGACACTGGAGAATGGAATCATATTTTGGAACACTTTTGTTGCATATTATTCTTGGCAGATGGTGTAGATAACATTATGGGGGTGTAAAGCAGTGGCTACCGAATTTCTTTTATTCATTAACAAACATTATTTAAGATTTCTTCATCTAATGTAATAAAAAAATTGAGAACATTTCAAAATTTATACTATTTTTAACAGTTTTCTAAGCAATGTGAAATAAATCACAAAATCTATCTTAAAAGAAAAAATAATTTTAAATATAATTTAATTAAACTTTAAAAGCATTAGATTTAATGTTTTATTTGCATGTAATGTATAAAAACTAAAACTTTATAGTGATGCAGCTATTATATAGCAGTAAAGGATTTTATAATTTAATGGCTAAATTATTTTATAAAAAGATATATTGAGAAAGAAAATAAAGAAAAAAAATAGCTACAACCAGCAAGGAAGAAAAAGAAAAAAGACAACCTTTCAGAAATTATCTAAAACAAAATAAAACAAGAACTAAATAAATAGCTAAATAATAAATAATAGTAAAAACTAAACAGAATTTAATTACATAGATAAAATTATATTTATTTCTGAATGTATATAGAGACCATTTTCAAAATAAAATAAAAAAATAGATTATGCTATTTGTAGTGTGGGTGCCGCAAGGAACGAAGCGAGGCACAAACTGGATTCAAGTCTTTATTAAGGTATGGTTGCTCAGAT
>JANHFO010008395.1:16221-27950 GCA_032468095.1 Pareas carinatus | reverse complement strand
GGACGGATGTCCTTATGCTCCATTGAACACCCCTCTAATGACTTCTCTGTTAATATTTAAGATATTTCTCTCCCTCTCCCTTCCTCCTTCCATCTCCCTCCTTCTCTCTCTCCCTCGCTCCATTCATCTCCCTTCCTCCCTCTCCCTTCCTCCCTCCCTCTCTCTCAAGATAAGGGACTTGAGATTGAACCCAGGGCCACCTGTAAATGAAGCAAATAGCCTGAATTTCATTCCTTTCCCTCAAACGGAAATTGCGGAGGTGGAGAAAGGCCGCACAGACACCCTGTAATTAAGGCAGGGAAAAGCCCCCCGCGGATCTATACATTTGGGAGTATCTTTTTCGATGGGGCGGGAAAAGCCCCGACTTTAGCCACGCTAGATTTTCTTGACCCAGGCTTCCCCAAAAGGCACACAAAGCGGGACAGGTGGTATTTAAGACAGAACAGTTGCGTGGTGGTCTCTATTCAGAGATCAGCGGACGGGGGGGGGCAGAGGTTGTCTTGTCCGCTGACGTCGGAGAGCATCCTCCTGGTCTGATTCATCTGGAGGAGGCGGACTTTTATTTAAGTCCACGCTGCATGTCTCTGTGCACGAGAAAAACATTGCAAATAAAGAGTTTTCAAATGAAAACAAAATCGGGGGGAATCCTCCCAGCTTCGCCCTGTGCCGTAAAGAAGCTCCAAATATCTTTCGGCGTCCGATGGCTCGACTTAGAATCCGTCAAGCGATATCAAACCTGGTTAGAAAGGGCTGGCTCCTGGGAGAAGATTTGGCCATCTGGGCTGTTTATAGATGTGATCGTGCTATTCGTCCCAGCAATCGATTCCTGTTTGTGGCTCGTCCCTGCTGGCATGAAAAGGTGGGAGACGGGTAATAATTTTAATATTATCTACCACGCCCTCATCGCACTTCCCAAGCTTTCCTTGTTCTACCCCTTGCCCTCCCTGCTTGCTTTCGCCTTTTCGGTGATTTCTAGATTACAGATGTTGCAAAACATCTGCAACGTTTGCGGCATCCTCGGTGCGCTCTCTGTGCTTGGCTGTTTTCTTGCAGACATTTCCTGACCCAACTAGGTAGCCTCATCAGTGCTAGAAGGGAGTGGAGTTGCAAGCCCAAACTACTTGCATGCAAACAGACAGCAAACCCCACTCCCTTCTAACATGGATGACGTAACCTAGTTGGGTCAAGAAACGTTTGCAAGAAAACAACCAAGCTCAGAGAGCATCAGTGACCCCCCCACACACACAATTCAATCCCGAGCTACAAATAATCCTCTTCTGTTTTGATGTTTAGGACGGACGCCACCCAGAGTCGCTTGTTGAGGTGGGCGGCTATAGAAATCAAATAGATCTAAAAAAAACATTTTTGGGACGCTAAGGCCTGGCCGAACATCGGCCTCTGACTGCCCCAATTCTCGTTTGCAGATTTCCTGATGCCATTCTAGTTTATTGAAAGCGTTCCTGTCTACCTAGGGCCGGAGAATCGATTCGCCGGTTCCCATTTCACCGTTGGAACGATCCCAGTGGAGGAATATCTATTCCTGAAGGCTGAAATGAGACATTTCTGGGCCTTTTAAAGGTTTGCACTCTTCCCCTGCAGGTGTGTGAGACTTCCTGTTCTCCGGGCAATGCCGATTAAGCTCCTAATCCAGCAGTGTTCTTAATCCAAAGTAACGAGAGAGGCCGTCAGATAGACTGGGTTTTTTTTTAATACTAATAATTCTCCACATAAATCAGCATACATTTTCTTCCGGAAAAGAACTCCTTGTCAATAAAAGGTTAGAATTGGCATTACCCTTTTCCTCCCACGAAAGAGCAGTGATGTATATTTTAAAAAAAAGCATTAAAAGGGCCACAGCCTTTAAATAAAACTGAACGCGTAAAAAAAAGATTTAGTACATTTCTCGGAGTAAAAGAGTGATGTTTCACCGCGCTGGACACGGCCCCCTGGGGCAGAGAAGCATCTCCCCCCATCTTAAAAAAGCCATGTTCGCTTCTAAGAAGCCATTATTAGGGTTTGGGTTTTTTTTAAAAAAAATTAAAATAAAATAAAATAGATTTGTAAAGGAGATTCTCGTTTTTCGTCGATCGATGGCAAATTCAAGCCATAAACCGGGAGCGCCGTTTGACTGCAAGGGTCCCTGGAGCGACACGCAAAGGCAGTTTGCGAATCTGGCTGCGAGATATTGTGGTGCCATTTCATTGCCCGGTTGTGAGTCTTATTACTTTGTTATTCCAGGTAAATCCTCTACTTAACAGCCATGCGGTTTAGAGATTGTTCGGAGCGAACGACGGCACTGGAAAAACGCGACGTGTCCGTTTTGTACCCTTAACGGCCGTCGCCGCCTCCCCAAGGACACGGGATCAAAATTCAGCTGCTTGGCGAGCGGCTCGTGCTTATGACGGTTGCGGTGTCGTTGGGCCACAGGATCCCCCTTTTGCCCCCACCTGACAAGCAAAGTCTGTGGACGTGGGGTGGGGGTGGGGAAATCAGATTCCCTTCACAATTTTTGTGATCGATTTAACAAGGGCAGGGATTCGCTGCAACAGCCGTGGCGAGGAAGGTCGTAAAACGGTCCAACTCTGTTATTCTGTTTTTTTAGCATTGACTTTTCGAGCATTGACCGCAAACGCTTTAGGGAAGGGTGGGCGGGACACTGCCCGCTGTCAGCGCCATCACATGTTCCATCCTCCACTGCCTATGAGTTCGGCGTTTCCCTTTCCCCAAGTCCAGGTGCAGGCCGTGATGCCTTATTTATTTTGTTTTTTTATTTATGAAATGTATGCATCGCGCCTTTAACAGTGATGCCGAACCCTAGGCGCCTGTGCCACAGCGGGCACACCTAGCATCGCCCCAGAGCTGAGCATGCTCCAAAAGGAGGAATGGCGCCAGGAGATGACATCACGGGGCCATGCGCATGCTCAGAAAGAGTAGCGGGGCTGAACGCATGCTCAGAACGGGAGCAGAGGCGTCAGGCAATGACATCGTGAGCTGTGACTCATTAGCCGCGACTCGTCCAGGCACTCGGTGCCTAAAAGGTTAGCCATCACTGGCTTATAGCATCTATCTTAACCTTAATTGGTCAAGGTGACCCTAAAATGTGTGGACTTCAACTCCTAGGATTCTCAGGTCAAGCAAGAGGAATTCCCAAGGGGAATCCTGGGAGTTGAAGTCCACACGTCTTAAAGTCGCCACGGTTGCAGAAACACCGGCATAGCCTAATTCTTACAGGTCGCCCAATTCTGATTCGCCGGGCAGCAAGATGTGCGCCGTATAACTTTATTAAATTATAATTTTCCGACGCGGAAGGCCTGTTTTACCATCCTTGGTATTCGATTTGAGCTTTAAAAAACAAACCAGTTCCCTTTGCAGGGATTTGATTTCGTCAGAGGCAATTTAATATTTCCTCATGCAAGTACCGTGGAAGAGCAAAGGGAGTGTGTGTGTGTGAGGGGGGGATTTTTCTTCCAGGGCCTGTGTAAATGTCGAAGAACACCAGCCAGCTTCTCACAAGAAGCGGTTTCCGAGTTCAAAAGATCCTAGAGGTGTGAAGAAACTCACACAGCGTGTTGACACCAAAGAAATGCAGCAAGGGAAGCCACATCCTCTTGCGACATTCTGCTTCCTGCCTGGTTGCAAAATGGCTTTTTTAAAGTAGGCTTAGGATAAAGTGAGTCTCTTTTCCTCCTCTCTCTGCTCCACCCTTGTTTGGCCAGACTATTATTGGAAGACAGTTTGGCTGGCCTTTTAAGCCCTTTGATTAATTGATTCATTAAGCTTAAGCTCCTTTTCAAAGCTTTCCAGGCCATGGTGAAATGAACCTGAAAGGCAGACGTTGGGGAAATTTCAGAGAGGGAGATCATTTTACTAGATCCCCGGGATCCACCTGGCACCAAAAGCAGGAAGGTTAAAAGCCCCTCCCCAATTCTGCACCGTCTCCCGCTTGTGTGCCACTTGATCGGCGCGAGAAATAAATCCGTCCCTGACTTCGAATAAATACATCTTAATTACAGGTGATCCTCAAGTTGCAGCCCAAGGTTTCTGTTGCTAAGAAGGACGTTTGTTAAGTGAGCTTTGCCCCGTTTAATGACTGACCTTGCCTCCGTTGTTACGTGGATCGCTGCACTTACTAAGATAGTGCCACGGTCGTTAAGTGGGTCTGGCTTTCCCCTCAACTTTTGCTTGTCAGAAGGGGATCGCTTGCCATCCCCCCCCTGGAACACTTCGACCGTCATAAATAGGAACCTGGTGCCAAGCATCTGAATTTTGATCAGGTGACCACGGTTAGGCGGCCACTGACATAAGTGAAAAAAAACAAATTTAACGAGAACCACAGATCACCCACAACTTGCAGCCGCAATTGAGAGGAGAATTTCCATGGCTATGCAAGGGGGCTGCTATGTCAGTCATGCCTGATTTTGCGTCCCCCTCTTTTCTTTTTCGCTATGGTCGTTAAGTGAATCAAACAGGAATCTGGCGTTTCCCATTGACTGAGTGTGTGTTAAGTTTTTTTTTTAAAACAAAAACAAAACAAAACAGTGTGATTAAATATTTTGATCAATGTCGGCCAGCCGGGTCTACATTTTTATGTACCTTTCATCAGTACTTATCATCAATACCTATCAGTCTTGCTGATACAATTTCACACCTACTCCTTCCATCTCTTGTCTCACCATCCATAAAAAGGATTCCATGTTTTGAAGTGTCCCGATTCTTCTTTTGTCTTTCAACATCAAAGTCAATCTGGCCATTTCTGTCCATTCTGGATTTTTTTCTAGTTATTTCCTCATCCTGTATTGTTTTCTCTTTCTTCCAAATTTTGGGCCTAAACTATCCTAGCTGCTGTCTGTACGGATACAGTCAAATAGAAATATTGCCTATTAAACTCTTCTGGGACAATGCTTAACAAAAACAGCTCAGGTTTAAAATGTATCTCATATTTTCTGGTAACCCCTTATGTGTTTTTTTCCAGCACTTTTCAGCACGTGTACATGTCCACCAGATATGATAGTACGTACCTATATTATTTAAAGTTCAATGTTAATTTTTTATGTTATCTGTACACCACCCTGAGTCCTTCGGGAGAAGGGCGGTATATAAATCTAAATAAATAAAATAAAATAAAATAAAGAGTCCCTCAAGCTGAGGGAGACTTCAGCCATGCTGTCTTCTTAGCCACCAACATTGAAGGAATTTGCTTTCTGGAAAGATTTTTTTAACTTCTCAGTTGCCTATAGCGGTGGATTTCCCTGGGATTTTCTCGCTCAAACATTAACCGAGTCTTACCCAATTTAATTTTTCAAGAATCAGCCAAGTTCAGCTATGAATATTGCCACCTACTGTGACTAATTACTGAAGGATCAGCCTGCACAATGAGCTACAAAGATGACTCAGCATGCTAATCGTGTTTTTTTTTCCCCTTTAAGAAAAAGCAAACCCAATTTATTTCAAAGGTTGATTTGAAATGTTGCTTCTCTGGTCATCCTCAGGTAGTCCTCATCTTACGACCACCATTGAGCCCAAAATTTCCATTGTTAAGAAAAATGGTTGTTAAGTGAATCCCCCACCCGTTTTATGACCACAGTGGTTAAGTGAGACACGACCGTTGTTAAGTTAGCAACATGGTTGTTCAGTGAATCTGGCTTCCCCATTGACTTTGCTTGTCTGAAGGTCGCAAAAGGGGATCCCATGACGGCAGGACATTGCAACGGTCATAAATATGAGCCAGTTGTGAATTGCTTGAATTTTGTTCACATGACCACGGGGATGCTGCAACCGTCATAAGCCACTGTTTTCAGTGCTGTTGTAACTTTGAGCAGTCACTAAACAGATGGTTATAAGTTGAGGACTGCTTGTAAATGGCAATACTTTGAAGCAAAAGGTATATTGTGTTGTTCTCAGTTACACACAGGATCTCTAAACCTGTCCTCAAGTGTCCTGATATTTCTTCACAGGTTAAAAATATAATAATTAAGAAGTCATGACTATGCAATTGAGGTCCCAACACCTTTTTTTAAAAAACAGGATGCATGGGAAAAAAGATGTCGCATTTCTAACCAAGGCACTATTAAGTCAATGACATCGGATTTTATGACCTTTTTTTACCACAGTTGTTAAGCGAATGACCGCTGCTGTTAAGTGAATCACATGGTCGCTAAGGGAATCCAGTTTCCCCTCCACTGACTTTCCTTATTGGAAAGCAGCTGGAAAGGTCACAGGGGCTGATCACATGACCCCATGTTCTGGGCAGGTGCTAGCAGGAACAAGATGCCAGCAAAGGGTTACTGCAACATGACTCAAAATGTCCAGAGTCTGAGTCACGAGGATCAGCAGAAGGTGGGTTAGTCGTTAATCAAGTCCGAGATCAAGAAGCCGGCAATACACAGAGGCCCCTCCGAGGGGGAAACAGGAATGCAGCAAGCAGAAGCCAAGCCAGGGTCAAGAATGCCGTAACAGAAGCCAAACCAGCATCAGGAATCAAAGGTGTCGAAACAGAAGCCAGGAATCAATCAGTTGCTGAAACTAGAGGCCTGTTGATTTCTGGCTCATTTTAAGCCTCTTCGGAGGGTGGAGGCCGCCTGCCACGCCCCCGATGACGACCAATCGCCTGGTGAGGTCGTGATCTCACCTGCTCCCGTCTGAGGCGTCTCCTTGTTCTGGCATCTAACATATTATCATCAGCTTTGGCAGGCTCAGACTCAGCATCTTCCAGCTGCTGATTGTTTTCTGCCAGTTGTTTCTACCTCTGCCCCCTGCCTGTCTCCCTCCCTTGCTACGTCTGGCAATCTAGCTGCAGGAGAAGGGAAGGGCAGACGAGGCAAGGGGAGAGAAGCCAGATGCGAGGTGCCTTCCTCCCCTGAGTCGTCAGCAGAGTCCTCATCCATCAAAGAAGGTGGGGAGGAACGTTGAGGCACGACACCCTAGGATGCTGCAATCATGGTATAGATCAGTGGTTGCCAACCCTTTGGGCCTCAGGGACCACTAAAATTGTAATTTTAAATCCCACGGACCACTAATATGATTTTCTTTTTAAAAAAAGATACATACATTTGTAAAATAATGATCAGAGAACTTCCATGTTATTAATATAAAAGGCAACTATTTAATATAACAAAATTTAAAACGCTTATTTCATTATAACAATATCAATGCTTATTTAACCGTAACAAAATCTTTAAAGGTTGTTCAATTGTAGCAAAATTATTAAAGTTAGTCTAATTAATACAAAATAATTGAAGCTTCTTTAAGTATTACACATTTTAGTGTGATATTTGTTCCTGCTTGAGAGACAGACAGAGAGAATGAAAGAGAGAGAGAGGGAGACAGACAGATAGAAGACACACACACACACACACACACACACGGAGAGAATGAGAGACAGACACACACACAGAAAGAGAGATAGACAGACAGACAGATAGAGAATGAGAGAGAGAGACAGACAGAGTGTGCTTCTTGTGCCTCTCTGAGTCTGCCATCCCCAGGAGCAGAAACCATACAACTATACAAAAAAAATCAAACAATCTCCAGATTTTCCTGTGGACCACCAAAATTTTCTCACAGGTTGAAGACCACTGGTATAGATTGTTTAAATAATTCAAAATATGACTTCATTTGATTGTTGTTTACTGCCTAATTTCTGGTCTGGTATTAAAAAGATCCCCTTGCCATTAATCAAAACCCAGGTAAGCAGAAATTAACATCAGGATTAATACCTAACCAACAATCAAACAGCAAACAATACCCCAATTAAGGAACCACCAACTCAGATAAACCATCAAACCGCCTAATCAAGGAACCACCAGTAACACCCCCCACCAACACTGACTGGGCAAGCCGCCATAGTAGAAACAGAGAGCAAACCTTTCTCCCTTTTTGAACTGATGATGTTACCTAGTTGGGTAATAAGACGTCTGCAAGAAAACAGCCAAACTCAGAGAGCACCAAGAACTCCATGGTTCAACCCTGATTTATAACTTTTCTCTTGCATTGAAATTTTGAAATGTTCCTAAGTTTCAGATCCTTCATGATCTACAGATTTGTCCTGAGGTTCTTCGGAATTCGGCCATTTTATTGGAATATTGGCACAATAGATATTAAGGCATTCTTAGATCCAATCGCCTGCCCTGCTTATTTCATCTTTTCTTGCCCATCTGGATCTAAGACTGAAACCCAAAACTGAGATACCAAAATCTGCCAGCAAATGTTGGTCTCTGCTTTCGGGTTCCGTTGAAATAAAGACGGCAGAACAGAATAAAAACATACAAAATGCAAAGGGCTGGAAAAATGTTGGCACCACAAAAGCATTACCGCATTAAGTAGCATTGAAAGACACTTAAGTCATTTCCTAAGGAAGCTGCGTTTGGCTCCTTTTCAATTTAAAATGGCAGTTTTATTATCGTGACTGATGGCAGGTGTTTGTGGATTAGTATGCAGAGATGAAAATTATGTTTAGCAAATGAATTGCACCGTCTGCGGTGTAGGGCCGAAGTTTGTGTTAGCAAAAGGCGGGAGACTATAAAACAGCACTATTTAAATAAATTATTTCGGCATAAATATAGATAGGGATGAAAAATTGTTATCTTCCAGCATGTTTGAAACATGGCTATAACTTACAGGCAAAGTTTCCGTTTGCTTGCTTGATCCGGCTACCCACAAGGACTGTTTAGCTTAGAAGATATTTTGCAAAGTTTCATCTGAGATCATAATATAATCACGGTGTTTATAAAAGAGCAGTAATTGAACGCATAATCTCAACCAAATCTTTGAGCGTTTGTAATCAAAGATATGTTATTTATTCCACACTTTATGATATAATTGTCACATGGGTTTCTACAGAATATTTAAAGGCCATCGGAAAGAATTACCATTATTTGATTTCAAACAATGGGAACTTTACACACACAAAAATCAGACTTTCAGCAAAATAAATTTTTCCTTTCAAATCAAAAAGGAGAATGTTGGAATATCTATGCTTCATCCTGGACTTCCTCAATCAATCTGGTCCTTTCTGTTTCAGATAGGGCTGCAACCTCCATCAAGAAGCAATTTAATCAGGGTCAGCAAAACCTGAATTAGATTTAGTAGACAGTAATATGTTCTTCCCAATATCCATAAGCATCAGGCCTTCAGCATCCACAATGCTTCTTTGCCTAGAGAGATCCACACTCTCTACAATTTCTATTTCATGTTAGAGAAAGCTAATGAGATTTCTAAGCAAGAGGAATAGAAGTAGTCCTCGACTTATGACCACAATTGAGCCCAACTATTAACAGTTGTTAAATGAATTTGGTTTCCCCATTGACATTGTTTGTCAGAAGCTGATCACATCACCCTAAGGGACTGCAAACATCGTAAATATAAGTCAGCTGCCACGGGGATGCTGCAACCGTCATAAGTGTGAGAAATGGTCATAAGTCACTTTTCTCAGGGCTCTTGTAACTTTGAATGGTCAGTAAATGAACTATTGTAAAGTCAAGGGACTACATCTATATTCTTTTTTCTTGACCTGCGGAATTGTCAGGCACGAAAGACCAGGTCCACGTGTGAAGATTCAATTAAGCTGATTTATTGCTAAAAGCCTATTTGCAGAATCTTCTCAACCAGGAGCCAGCAGCAAGAGTTAGATAAGGGTAAACAGCATTCAAGGGAGGTTGGACTTAAGCTTGTTTGTGGCTACGTAGGGATTCTAGGCTGATTCCCCTTTTCATTCCTCCCCTTAGCCAGTAAATCTCCTACAGGAATTTTCCTTATGAGGAGTTCCTTTAGTTTGCTAAAGGAGAATATGTTTAACTTATCAACACATCCCGATTCAATTCTTATAATTTGGACATCACCACTTACAAATCCTTCAGATAATCATGGGAGGGAGGGGGGAGAGAAACAAGAATTTGGTTTTCTGTGTTGAAGGGCTGTGGAAAACCAGAGCAAAATGTTCGACACCAGTTGAACTGATCTGGTAAAAGGAACCCCTATAGTCCTGGGTATCTTCAACGGTTGGAGGGTGGGGAGCAAATGGGAATAAGTTCCTATGATGTTATCACATCATTGATTCAACTTGTGTCCTAACATCACATGTCATTACCCTACTACAGCTTTGGCCATCATGTTGACACAATCCTCGGTGCTCCCTAAGCTTGGTTGTTTTTCTTGCAGACATTTATTTACCAAACTAGGTAATATCATCAGTGCACTTATGATACAATCTAGTTTGGAAATGAAATGTCTGTAAGAAAACAACCCAGCTTGGATTAGCACCAAGGACCCCACGGTTCAATACTAAGCTACAAATATCCTCTTCAATCAGCGACATCATCCTACTTTGTACAGAAGACACTAGTTATATCAACAAACTCAATATGGCAATACAGCTTCTAAGTATGCTTCTCATTTGATTTACATAGAATTTCTCTAATACCGGTTTGTAAGACACGTAGGTTTTGAAATATTCTGCTAATATCTCATCTCTTCAGTCTTCAACAACATAGCATGAGGTTTTGATCATCCTTTCCTTTCTTTTTCTTTCCTTCCCCTCCCATCCCTTCAATGTAAATCATTTTAGAAATCCATTATTCTAACCACAATAAAACTAAAGCAGGTACCCTATTTTCATTTTTATATTAGTCAGTATCTGAATCAGGACAGTGGTTAGGCAGAACAATAGGGTTTTTTTATTCCTTTTGTTTCTTATGTCTGATTTGTACAAATTTCCCACTCACCTCTTGAATAAATTGCTTTGTGAAATATAATGGACTTCTGTTTTTAGAATATACGATCTAGGTTTGCTACTGAGTGGATCTCAGCTTTAAGGAAGGGCTGAAAAAAAATTCAACGATGGAAAGCAGACAATATTTATGTCTCTAAATATCAGTTATCCTTGCCAGAGAGTAGGAGAGAGTGATAAGAATTTACCATTCTATTGAGACATGAATTTGGAAGCTGTAAAATTCATCCCAGGAGAACTGAGACCGATCGAAGAGAGAGAATTAAACAGCTCTAAATTCATACCGTGATCTTCATCTCTAAAAGGTACAAAAATTCTTTTGCCCGAAAGAATATGCAATGTAAATTATCTCACACTGAGAAGGCATATTTTAAGTTGCAGGTAGGGGCTCGTGTCACTCACTTGTACCTAATCAAAGAGTAAAGCTGGGCTAGACAATAAATCCATATGTCTTTAAGATCATTTAAATGAGAACCCAATTTATGACTGTACAAAAAAACACATGCAAACGGTGGTGGCAATTTAGGAAAGCAGTTATTAATAAGATGATGGAGTTAATTACACAGATGAGGTTGAGATATTCAAATTATTTTTAAAATAGTTTCTCCCCCTCGCTTGCTTTGGGAGGGATTTTGAATGGAAGTGTGGGAAGCTTACTAGCTGTCTCTCCATAACGCATGAAAGAATAACGTGATTTGCTTGATGTGAGATGGGGACGCGTGGGATTTTCCAGCTTTAAAACTAAAACAGGATGGTCTAAAATCTGGAACACCAAGACATTGCACATTGCACAGTTATGTTGATTTTTCACACATCTAGAAATATAGAGAGTCCACAACTTACAACCACAAGAGCTGTAGTGGCGCAGTGGTTAGAGTGCAGTACTGCATTCTACTTCTGATGACAGTCGGCTGCCAGTAAGCTCAGCAGTTCGAGTCCCACTAGCTCCAGGTTGACTCAGCCTTCCATCCTTCCGAGGTCGGTCAAATGAGGACCCAGATTGTTG
>JANHFO010008394.1:0-13242 GCA_032468095.1 Pareas carinatus | reverse complement strand
GCATGGAAATGTTTTTCTTAAAAAAAGCCAGGTTTAAAAATGCCTATCAAAATACCTTTTCATGAAAAATGTCTGCCCCTTTTCTCTATTGTAACCCACCTTCCATGGTAGAAATGGTTCCTTCTGCACAAGGAAGACAGTCATAGCAGGATATGGGCCTCCCTTCCTGAGCCACCTTCCTGAATCCAGGACGACAGCTTTCCACACACATCGAAAGAGGCAGGGACTGAGGAAAGAGAGAGATAATACCCAGGTAATGAACAGAATTTAATAGAAAATGGCTCAGTGAAAACTGAAGGCTGCATTTTCATGACTACCTGAATAGCAGATTATGAAGTTATTTGCAATCTTGAGAACCAAATTGACTAACATGAAAACTCAAAAGGCATTGAAACCAACCCCCCAGCCCACCCCATCTTGAAAGTACAATGCTTGCCACCTTCAGTGGAATAAAATAAATATTAGTCTCACCTTATTCAGCCGTTCCACCATTGTGAAATCCTTCTGGTCAATGGTAACTTTAAAATATTGGGATGACCCTTTTTCTAGAGTCCCAGATTTCACTCCCCTGAAGGATCCATTTGAAAAACTGGCCCAACTGACAATGTCCAGATCAGCTGTCAGATCTCCTTTCTCATCCAAATATACACCATCTATGGAATTATTGTGCAACTGAGAGCTTTGAAGGAAGGAATGTAACTGAAAAGAAAATGAAGAGTTTAGATAACACATCAGAAGTATTTTGAAAAGATCTCTTGATCTACCCTGGGAGGGATTTTAAAATTATTCTCTCTATGTTCAGATAATGATAAGATTCCTCCCAGTGTAGACCAAGCAATGTTTTCAAAATAGCAAAATGTCTTCAAGGAGAAACAAATTCCATTTTCCTTTGAAAAAAAGCACTGTTGGGACATACATGACCTGGATGACTGAGAATCTCCATAGACACTTTACAAAATGCTTCTTTCTTTCTCCATCCATTGCTTTCTATGGTCATACGGAGGCAAAGAATAAAGTTGATTGTAGTCAAGGAAGGGAGAGACTCTGGGCAAAGGAAGGCTTTGAAAGAATCGCAGTACATTAGAGTTTGGGGTCCAGAGTTATTGGACTGTCCCTATCAGATGGGATTCAGTGGGGTTTTCTGGGAGAAAGCACCACTCCAACTTGCAGAGAAAAAGGAATTGAGACACCGATGCAGGCATACTATTTTGGCCAAGGAAACAGATACTTGAAGGTCTTTGAATGAGATGGAATAACAGCTAAAGTGATTAGATATAAAAGTATTCACTTTGAAAAATAAATAAAATAAAAATTAATATATTGCAAAAAAAAAGCATCAGGCCAATTGAAAGGAAAATGAAGAGAACAATTCAGTTTGTATTGCAAACAATTTGCAATTAAGTTGGATTTGAGTTTCAGGATGATTTACTTTTTCAGATTAAGTAACCGGGATAGCTACTTAAAAAAACACCCCCAACTGCAGGGGAATTATCTCTGATATAGAAAGAAATACCTGCCAAGCTTTCAGCCTTGGAGCTTCTGCTTTCATAAAGAAGTTTCTCCCTGATTGTTTGGATATGTGTACATAAGCTGAATGTATGGTCCTTGCCACAGCCCAGATAGTGCTGTAAATGTGATCGCTGTCCAGAGCCAGGAACCGATCAATCTCCTCTTTCTTCAGAGGCACCAGATCTTCTGTCTGTCTGCACCGTCTCCAGACTTTCAGTGAAAAGGCATCCGCAGTGAATGAACATCTAAAGGTTTCCCTCAAAAATTTAAATTTGGACAGGAGAAGGAGAGCAAAAGAATCAAACTTTGCCCATTTCCTTTTCTGGACCAAAAAGGAAAAAATAACACAAAGATACTTAAAGGAATTTGCAGTTGACATGACATCATAATTAAGGTCCCAGTGAGCTGTAGTGATCCAGACTTTATCTCCAACCTGTTGCTGAAAATTTTGAAGTATTGCTTCTAAAACCAAAATTCCTTGACAGAAAAAATTAATCCCCGAACCATAAACAAAAACATTGACTTCTCTCCACTTGAAATATTGTTCTGAGTCTGCAAATATCCATTCTATATTTGCTGAAAAGCTTTGATATATAACAGTGCAGATTCCATTTTTTAGCATCAAAGAAGACATTGTCCTCATGAGCTTTTCCCCTTGGTCAGTTTCTGGAGCAACAAGTCCACCTGAAATGGAGGAGCAGCTTGACCATTCCTGGGTACTGGACTCCTTCCGCAGGGAGCATTGGGTAGAAGAAAGGAAATTGAGTTTTATCCCTCAGAATTTGGGAAGCAAAATTGCAACTGACCTGAAAAGAATGGAAGAATGTGGTATTTTAAATTTAACAGGCAAAATATAATTCCTGTCATTTTTGTAATCAAACTATGCTTTTCATTTGCAGCAAAGGACTTCTTATTGAAAGTTCCATGGCTCAAAACTGTTTCCCAAGGAAAGACACACCTGAGGGATTTTGTAGGTGCCCACCATGGTGGAAATCTGGATGGAGATGCCAGTCTCAGCATCTTCCAGAACAGCCACTGTGTTTCTCTGCCTTCCACATCTGTAGTTGGGAACATTGGCCTCTCCATCTGAAAGCAGGTCCAGCAAAGAATCTATAGTCATGTCTACCCTGAAGAAATTGTCATAGATATTATAACCCAGGGTGATGTTGGGTAAGATATGGCCATTCTGATTGATGTCCTCCATGGTGAAAAGGAAGGACAGAATTTTCCAAAAATCATTGTGTGTTCTTCTGGAAGTAGGAACATTTCAATGAAAATAACATTTCATTTTTCTTCCATAACAGTACTTTTAATCCATTCAATCACAAGTAGTATTCCAAACACTTCAGCACATTTCAAAATATTTCCACAATAAAAGAATTGTCGTGCTATAAAATCATATCTGTTTATTCAGGCTGGCCTGGCCTGACTCACACTACCTCTCCATTAGTCAAAATGACTTTTAGACATTTTAGACCTTTTAAATTCCCTGATCCCGTTTTAAATTGGATGTATTTTTCCGGCTTTTTAAATTTGTGGCCCTATAACGTATATATATTTTAAATTGCTTTTAATGCTGTCTCATTTTTGTATTGTGTTTTTGTGATTGCTGATTTTTAGATGGCTGTGCACCACCCTGGGTCCCTTCAGGGAGAAGGGCGGTATAAAAATGTAAATAAATAAATATGAAATTTTGGTTCATACAATCTTTCAAAGACAATCTTTCAGTTGGTTACTCTAACACAACTTCAGTTTCATGAGTCAGTTTTATTCTGTATTTGATGGACTGTTCCTGTGTTTTAGTATGGGTGAAAGCTTTCATACCTTATTGTAGCTCTAGGGTTTTTTCAAATTTTATTACATTTTACAGTAGTGAAGGACTAAAACATTTTATTATTAGTTCTCTTATATCATATTATAAATATTTGTGAAGATTTAACTAAGAAAGTCTCCCACCTGGAGGATGTTCAGAAGCTTTTGAAGACCAGCTTATTCTACCTACCTCTGAGGAAGAGTGAAGACTGAGACTGTTAGGTGACCTTCAATTGTATTTTCATTGTTTCAGAGACTTATTTTGTTTTTTCTTCATTTTAATTCTGTATTCTTAATTGCAAGTCACCCAAAGTCTCACATTTTAAGAATTCTACAATTAAATCAATCAACCAACCAACCAACCAACCAACATAATATAGATAATACTTGTGCTTTAAAAAAGGTTGTTAGGAACCTGACATGAACTAGTAAATGAGAATGAGACAGATGCATACTTCATGAATTAAGTGGGCTATTTTCCTCCTGGCAGTAAATTTTGTTGGGGAAAAAGAACTGTGATGCAGCAAGAAAGTAATGCATCCTGCTGTGCTTGGATAAGGAGACACCTGCCCACACACGCACCCCAAGTCCAGCTTATTTTTGCAGTCAGAAGGAAGGGAGAAGTCATTCTGTTCATGTTTAGCTTTGCTCATTGGACAGAAAGGAAAATGGATGAGAGCAAGACACTTGATAGGCTTCTTACTTGACATTTCAAAATGAGCTTTATCACCTGCAGTGTGTAACGGGCAGCCAAGATAAAATTGGGAAGTATAAGTTACCAAAAGAAGGGGAGAGCACCTTGTGGTTTTGGAGAATCAAACTGTAGGCATTCACTGGATATGGAGTAGCTCTAATGCAGCACAGGAAGATTGACTTACGAGGAAAATGTTGCTGAAGGACTTCTGTAGAAGCTCAATGCTTGAAAAGTACCCCTTTTTTCTGAGATTATGCCACTAATGTAATAATCTCCTGGTTTGTAATGATTGTCTGGATCTATATTACCCTGCTTCAGAGTTAAGAGGCATTTGGCTTTGAGCATCCAACAGACTCCCCAGGACCACAGAAGCCACAGAAGGAGAAGAACCAGAAACATGACCTCTATTTCTGACTGGTCCTTCTCTGTGGTACCTGTGATATATTTGGTATCTCTATGGTAGCTTTTCTGTGGTTACAAAGAATAAGAAGAAATCAAAACCACTTCCAGGACAGAAGCTCCTCAAGAGAAATACACATGATTCCTGCTTGTCCTTAACCCTCGCCCATTCTTTTCTGTCTCCAGAACTATTAATGCACTCAGTATTTCAGACATAGACTCCACTGAACTTTGGTTTTGAATCAAATAGTGACATTCAAACATGTTCTATCATGTTTGTGCCAAAATGCTAAAACGTTTACAGAAACATCTCTAGGGCCTTAACATAAAGTCAGGAAATAAATCATAGTGATTTGAATAATTGCAAGGAATAGAACTGTCAACTCTCCGAATCTTGAACAAATCAACAAGGGAGAACTCACAGATGAGCCTCTAAATGTTGAAGATGGACCAGTGAGGGAGACTGGAGAATTTGGCCCCAAATCTTGCCAATATAACACTTTAGAAAACTCAGAATCAAGAGAGACTTGTAACATGTCCAAGAAGAGTGACATCTTAATATGTGATTACATAGGCGTCTTTTTGAGGGGATTTTTAAAAATATATAATGTAGGTAGAATCCCATTTAGAGACAGGAAATTTATCTCTGCTTGGGAACAAAAAATGTACTGATAGAGAGGGATGTTTGTATCTCAGGGTTGAAATGAGGTGTCCTTGGTGCTCTCTGAGCTTGTTTGTTTTCTTGCAGCCATTTAATCCCTTAAAATAGGTGACAGTAATTGTAGGGAGTGGGGTTTGCTTTCATTTGAGTGAGATGCAAGACCCTCTCTCTTTCTTTGGAATCTAATAGGATGTTTTGGTTCCCCGTGGGTTTTTCTCACATTGTATAAATTGAATGGTGGTTATTAGCTGCTATATATTGATTGTATATAAGATTTACTGAATCATGGCTAAAGTAGTTGAAGCTTGAGTGACTGTCTGTTAGTTATAAGCAGAGCTTCTTTGGTTGCAAGGACAGTGCAAATACAGAAGGCAGTGTGCAAGGATGAAGCGATAAACTCAGTGTCACACACACAGAGAATATAAAGGGTATAAAAGGTCTTTATACACAGGATATAGACACAGTTCAATCTTCAAAGTTAGTTAAGAGTTCAATAGTCATACACAGTCAAGCATTCAATAGAGCATAAACTAACCAGAATAATCAGATATCTAAACAGCAACTCTGGAACTTAGGAACATCAATGGAAAGAGGGAAATGCTCTCTGACTTCCTGCTCTTATATAATCAGTATGCTGGTCTTAGTAATTGCCATGACTTATCATGATCTACTTCCATATATGTTAGGGCTCTTAAAGCAACTATAACACTGTCTGCAGGGTCTATTTTGTGTGGGAAATTAACAGCAGCCGATTGGTCAGCATCTAGTGGTCACATGTATATATAGTTGCTGTGTAGCAGAGATTGTTGACTCTGTCCTGGGCTTCTGACTATGTATGCTCATTATTGCTATGCCTATAAGAAACCTGTTCCTGTTTGCAACCTCCAACTCTTCAATACCTCACAAACTCAGAATACAACAGTGGCAATGGTGGAATATGCTGCTTGAAAGATTCTCCAGAGATAGATAGGGGTGAAACTAGGCACCATGACCGAGTAAGAACCACGTCCCCCCCTCTATCTGCCAGCAAGCCACGCTGGAGATAACTAAACGAAGTTGAAGCAGCAGATCCAGGTATTGGAAGAGCGGAAACAATCAAAGATGACTAAGGTGGGCAAGCTAGAGAAATTCAACATAATACACTCCGAAAAGTGGCGGTCCTACATTTCAAGAGTAGAAAACTATCTTCAAGGGAATCAGATCCATGATGACAGCTTGAAGGTCACAACCTTGCTTTGCGTGTGTGGACAAGCTACATTTGATATTGCTGCGAAGCTATTCACCCCAAAGGCTCTGGAGATGGTCGACTACACAGGCTTCAATAAAAGACTCCAGGAGCACTTCACACCAATGCTCTTCATTATTGCATGGAAACACGTGTTCGAGCAGAGGGAGCAAAGACTGGGAGAGTTGATTGCCAAATTCATAGTCATCCTACAACAGGTGTCCTGGCTATGTGAATTCAAAGACCTCAAAGAAAGTCTTTGAGACCGGCTTGTATGTTGACTTCGGAATTGAGAGGTGTAACAGAAGCTCTTTGCAAAAGGGGACCTCTCATTCCAGGATGCTCTAAAAGAAATAATGGCAGACAAAGCCACTGGAGGGACCATCAAAGCCTTACACCCCTCCAAAACCATTTCCAGCACTGAGACCATTCATCATGAGAACGTCGAGCAAACAGACAATGCTGACAAAATTGACTGGCTGCACAGGAAACTGGAGGAATGCCAGAATCTGCTCACAAGGCAGTTCTGAGCTCTGGTTGCAGGGGCTGTGGAGGTCAACACAACTGTGCGGACTGCTATTTCCACATAGTGATGTGCCGGGCCTGTGGCAAGCAGGGTCACATTGCTGCTGTCTGCAAAGGGTGCCTGAAACACACATACCCTGAGGAGGGCAGGAGAGGTACCAGGCCCCTGGAGCAATATAGGATACGCTATTGCTCCACGCGTAGAACTGTACTTAGGACAGGAGCCCATTACACCATGAAGAAAAAGCTTTGACTTAAAGTAAAGCTCCAGAGAGTTCCATGCACCATGGAAATGGACACAGGGTCAGTCCTATCAATAATCTCATTATCTAGTTTTCAATACATTTGCAGGTACAATGGGTAACTAGTCAAACCCATGCTGTTCAACCTCATACTTACTGACCTCCAGAACAGATGTGTTGTGGTCAAGGGCAAAGTAACACTTCAAGTTTGAGGGTCTCCTGGACATTGTAGTAGTTGAGGACAACCGAACAAGTCTTATTGGATAAGATTGGTTCAAAGTAATAGGCATCCAATTTACAGGCATCCACAGAACTCAAATAGGGGACCTGTTGTCAGTATGCCAGGAGTACACAGATGTATTTAGCTCAGACTTAGGGCAGTACAAGGGCCTGCCAATTGCCCTCCACCTTGATCTGACTATAGTACCAGTGCAGATCAAGCCTCACAGAGAGTCTTTTACTCTCAAACCAAAGTTTAATGCAGAGTTGGACAAACTGTTGCACCAATGGGCTATAGAACCAGTAGATAGCGGGGCAAAGAAAACCCCTAAAGTCACGGCACTCAAGTTGAGGCGTGCATTTGCGTCAATTACAAGTGCATAAATAAAGCACTTCGGCAACATGCATATTTGGTGTCTTTGATCAGCCTTATCCTGGCATTGCTAAAGGGTGGGCACAGCTTCACCAAATTGGATTTGGCACAAGTATACCAACAACTGCCCATGAATGGTGCAATGACCAAAGCTCAGACCATTGTCACCCACAGGGGGGACATTCAGGTTCAAGCGAATGCAATTCGAGGTTAGAATAGTTCCAGGGCTCTTCCAAGGAGTCGTGGAGTGCACAGCTGCCTCATGTACAAACAGTCAAGGCCAGAAATGCTGCAAGCTCCTGTCCACAGGTGAGAGGACACATGCACCCCATAGTCTAGGATTCATATCTACTACATGGGCCATTTTCAAGGGAAGTTATTGTTCATAGTGATAGATAGCCACTCCAAATGGTTAGAAGTCACTCCAGTTTCTACCATGACTATTGCCAGGACCATCCAGGAACTGCAAACCATCTTCACAACACAAGGTCTACCAAATGTCCTACTTTCGGACAACAACACTCAGTTCACTTCAGTAGAGTTCCAGTCCTTCTTATGGATTAATCTCATAAAGCACACTACTTTGGCTCCCTTTCACCTGGACTCGAACGGACAAGCTTAATGAATGGTCTGGACAACCAAAAAAGCTTTGTAGTGGATTGCTAATGGAACCTGGCATCACAGGCGGGCAGACTTTCTGCTGTCAGTGCATGACCCCATGTATGGAAATTGGGAAAAGCCCAGCTGAGCTCTGCTGGGGGAGGTGGCTGATCACTAAGCTGGATTGTCTACATTCAGATCGCATAGCTTTGAACACCGTACCACCAAAATCACCGCAACAGTTTAACATCAGTGACCGGGTTTGGACCCAGAATTACAGGCAGGGGCGCTTGTGGTTGGTAGCTGTGGTTGAAAAAATTTGGGGACCATTGTCTTATGAAATATAATACTTGCCAAAGTTGCAATTTATGAACATCCTATTTATATACTTCTCATCTACCCACTTCCCACTACACAGCTAAATGTGCTCTGCACATGACTTAATGATGACAATGACTCTATTTTCTGACTGATGCCTCTCTCTCTCTCATTGTTTTGGAGGAAGAGAAACTGGGAGGCTTTGGGGGCAAACAGAGGCTGTGTTTGTTCTCCTTGCCTTCAGATGTGAAGTCTTTGCTGGAGTCTGTCTGGAATAGGAAACCTCTGAAACTTCTTACTTGGAAGAGGGCTTTGGTTTCATCCACATCTTCATATCATTGATTTTTCAAAGCAGACCCAAAACTGCAGATGTTATCAGGAACACATGTCATGTTGCTGCTTCAGCTGCTTCTGGTTCCCCAGGGAGTCTTGGCAAGTCTCAAAGCCAAATGCCTCCTGATTCTGAAGAGAGATGAGGCACAACCACAGAACCATTACAGGCCAGGAGAGTTTCTCATTGGTGGCATAGTCTTTGCAACAAAGACTGGGTTTCATGCACTAAGCTTCAACAAGTTTCCTTTGACCCAATTTGATTGGTAAATCAAAGTTCCTGCACTGCATGAGAGCTACTCTATTCCACTATGATTTTTAAAGTTTCAGTCTCATTTCTTACCATGAATTGTTCCCTTGATCTGCTAGTAATCAGAATCAGAACAAAGCTGTAAGGGACTTCGGAGGTCTTCTAGTTCAAACTCCTGGTCACCCAAGTGACTGTCCAGTCTCTTCTTAAAAACTTCCAATGATGAAGTTATTGATGAAGTTACCCACAACTTTTGAAGGGAAGCCTTTTCCACTGGTTAAGTGTATTCACTATTAGGAAATTTGTCCTTGGTTCTAGGTTGCTTCTCCTTGATTAATTTCCATCCATTGTTTCTTATCTTGCCTTCTGGTGCATTGAAAAAAAAATTGTCCTTGAGGATCCATTTTCCACCATGCAGCTCATCAATTCTCATCTTTGCTTTTTCTTGATTTTGAAAAAGAAGCATCCACTTTTCTTGATGGAGCACCTACAACTTCCAAAGCCATGCTATTAGTAGAAATGCAGGAATGTTACACTTATGAGTGGGGGTGTGTGTAATTTTTCTCTGCAGTAAAAATCAGATAACCTCCTGACTTTTTATTTATTTCCAAAATTCACTAATTAAGAGAAAGAATCCCAGATCCAAATGAACCTTCCTTACATGTATGAAACCCATTTGAGTGGATGGCTTAAATATTAATCAGTTAAATGTCAATTAAATCTCCACTGTAGAAATGCAGACAATGTACACATCTCCAGAATTTAATAATAACTTTAGTTAACAGTCATAGTGTGTGTGTCTGTGTCTCTCTCTGTGTATGTGAGACAGGCACAGGTAAAAGAAAGATTTAATAAGAATTAAAAGACAATTGGAATTGGAAAAAAACAGAAATTGAAACTGAATTATATAAATGATGAACATGCAATAGCAAAAATGAAGTTTAAAGATATGAAGCAGAAGATGAACAGGTTAAAGATTGAAAATTTGGATATAACAGAGAAAAGGACAATGTGAGTAACTGATATTAAGTTTACACTCTCACAATTTAGAATTATTTTTTAAAAAATTAAAAATTGATGCATTGTTAGTATATGACTCCAGAGAAATTATCAAAATTGTGCAAACATATTCCAAACCAGCATATAAATTGTGAAAATCTGACTTGTGAAAAAGCTAAGAAATTTTAGATGCAAATTCACACAATAATGCAAAGAATTTGAAATATCAATTTTGAAGAAACCAGAATTCTTCTTATTGCAACTTCTGAACAATGAATGAGAAAAGATAAATAGTAGATTGATGTTTTAATATGGTAAATGCAGCAAGGTTATTACATGCACAACAATGCAAAGACTAACGAAATTTCCATACTGAAGGACTGGATTGTAAAAATGCCAGTATTTACAGAACTGGCAAGTTATCTGTGGAAAAGGAAGTTGGAAGCCATTCACATATTTCTAAACTTTTTCTGTCAAAAAAGTTAATAAAATGTTCTCTCTACTGTTTATGTTGTAATGTATTTTTACTTTCAGGACAGCAGGCATAGAGTACTGGAAATTGCTATCTTTCCTTTTTACTATCCAGGAGATCAACCAGAATCCCAATATTTCATTCAACACCACCGTTGGTTACAATATTTATGAAAATTATTTCAGTGAACAAATGAATTCAGAGGTTTTGCTGGACCTACTTTCAGATGGGGAGGCCAGTGTTCCCAACTACAGCTGTGGAAGGCAGAGAAACACAGTGGCTGTTCTCGAAGAGGCTCATACTGACATTAAATATTAATATAAATAAATCTCCATCCAGATTTTGACCATGTTGGGCACCTACAAAATGCCACAGATGAGTCTTTGTTAAGAAGGCGATGTTTAGGTCATCAATCAGACAGCCTATGTTATCAATGAAGAGCAAATTTCTGTTATGGGAATTGTATTAAGTAAAATTGAAGGGAGAGAAGGGGACAGAATGATCTGAGCAGTCACCTCTTCTCCATGGCACAATCCTAATGCAGATCGAGCATTCTACTAGCTTTTTTCAAGGACAAAATGCTGCACTGAAGTGAGATGAGAAGCAATGTATGAGCAGGATGAGCAGAGATATCCCTACAGAAGGTTCTTCATTGCTAAAAGTGAAACAATTTCTCCATTAGGTCTAGATTTTTGGTTTTATAGGTCTTCGATAAATAGATATTCCCTTTTTTCCCTTTTCAGATCAGTTACAGCTTTATTTCACAGATTCCAAGTGACAAAACACACTGTCCTTTCTTCTACCCAATGCTCCCTCCTGAAGGAGTCCAGTACCCAGGAATGGTGAAGCTGGTCCTCCATTTCAGATGGACCTTGGTGGGTCTCCTTGCTCCAGACACTGAGAATGGACAAAGGTTCATGAGGACGTTGACTTCCATGCTGATAAAGAATGGCATTTGTCCAGTTTTATCACAAACTTTTTCCCCAATGCTTCAGGAACTGTTCATAGACTTGCATTTATTCCTCATTTGGAGAATGGTGAACGTTTTTATGTATGGTGCAGACATGAATACATTTCACATAGGTGTTATAATTATGCATCAGATATTTGAATTGTTTACTGAACTTCTTAGAGGAAAAGTCCTGATCACCACAATCTGCTGGGACTTCTCTATTTATTTGACAGATAGCTACTTTCCTACTGAATACATCCATAGTATTTTTTCCTTTCTTATGAAAAAAAATCAAAGGGCAAAGTATGGCGGATATACAAAGTTTGATTCTACCATGGAAGTCTTTGCAAATAACTCCTTCCTGTGTTCCTACACCAAGGATGCCTTTTCAGTGAAAGTTTGGAGACAGACGCTGCAGGGAGAGAGAAGACCTGGAGGCTCTGAGGAAAGAGGAGATGGATCCGATCCTGACTCTGGATGGCTATTTCATTTACAACATAATCTGGACTTTGGGATGGACCATAAACGCTGCCTATTTATCCCTTTCCAGGAGGACAACGCATAAAGGAGTTCAAAACATGAAAACTCCAATGCTGAAGGCATGGCAGGTATTTCTTTTCTATTGCACAGCTTTCCATCATGGTTGAAAATCAATTGTACCATTGTAAAACTATGTAACTGTTCTGAGAATAGCAATAATTTATTCTGAATATAAAAAAGTATATTCAATTCCAACTTTCCGTTGCTCTCCCTTTTGTATTTGCTTCACCCTGCCAATTTCTTATATTATGTTTGACAACGTCTTGTTAAATATATTGCTTTCCCTCTATCTCTTCCTTCTTTGACTCTTTTCTTTACAAGCAGGAGCACTACCAGGCCCCACTCAGTTTAACCAAGGGTGCCCCTCTGTTCCAGAACATCATTTAGCAATAGTGAGTCTCATTGCTTAGTTAAGAAACACTTTGATTCCTCTTCCCCTGCTCTAAGCTCTCTGTAGGATCACAGACACCCAGGGTCTCATCAAGAGATAGGATATGGAGAAAACTCTTTGGGTCAAGAAACTAAGTATGATTAGCCCAGATCGGAAGGTGAAGGTTGGAGTGGAAAAAATTCTAGAAGAAGAAAGAGTGATGAACGTTCTAAAAATTGTTCTTAAAGTTTTGTACAATTTGTTGTTTTATCTGTACACCATCCTGAGTCCATCAGAAGAAGGGCGGTATATAAATATAATAAAATTAAAAATAAATAAATAAATACAGTTTTCTATATAGACAGCAAAGAAGTTTTTATTACCAATAAATAAATAAAGAGAGGCTCAGACGGCCATTTCTAGCTTATTAGCTTTCATCAACAACACATACACTTTATGGGATTCGAACCTGGGCTGGGTGACATGCTAGGCTTAGCCACTAAGTCACAGGTTCTCCCTCTTTGTCACCTTGTATCAGGCTTTTGATGAGGCAAGGTACCTGGTTTGCCTGAGTGCAAGACCGAGTGAACGGCTACCCTTTTGCCTTTCCGCCTTCGACTAATTTTCTATATCTTGTGCAGCATTGTTCCTTTTCCCTTCCATTCCAGCTTCATTCCTTCCTTCAAAACTCTCAGTTTTACAATAATTGCATTGATGGTGTATATTTGGATGAGAGTGGAGAACTCATAGCA
>JANHFO010008393.1:170478-181196 GCA_032468095.1 Pareas carinatus | reverse complement strand
AAGAAGAAGAAGAAGAAGAAGAAGAAGAAGAAGTAATAGTAGTAGTAGTAGTAGTAGTAGTAGTAGTAGTAGTAGTAGTAGTAGTAGTTCTCAGCCATTCCTATGTAGATGTCCACACATTCCCACAGCAAGCTGGGTGTAGAATATGGGTCTTCCAGCCAAGCAGGTGTTATTAAGAGTCAAGCTAGACAGAAATAAACACTGTTGGGGGTCAGACCAATGGGAATGAATTGGATTCAATTCTATTCTTCTCACAGGAAGCAATCAATGTTATAACACTGAGCTCTACTTTTGCTAGCACACATAAATTTTCTGTGCATCTTTAATTCTTCAGTAAAGGAAACCTAGATCTTGCTACCTTAAAATCCAAGGTGACATCAGGATTCCTTCACAAAGAGCCATCTAGAAGTCATCAAGGTTAGGATTGGAATTATGAACAGTTCCTAAGGACCAGCACAAGGTCTGTAGATGACCAAAGTCTTTGACAACATTCAAAATCCAAAGATATTTATTAGGGAAAGTCATATATCTAAATTGTTTGCTCAACTGCATTATTTGCACAGTACAAAATAGCATTTTTTTCTACTTTCTTTGGGCGAAAAAACTCGTGTGTGGTTTAAAGCAGATATCTGGGTTGATGATAAACTCAATAATTTCTATGATGCTGCTGTTGAAGTATAGGACTGTCATCCCAGATTTACAACAAAAGCCACCAATGGTGATTTCTTAAAACCTGATGGATGCAATTAAAATTCACAAGGTCCTTGCCTAATGCTCATCGCATATCTAGGTGACAAGGCTCAGGAAACCATTCATTTCAGACTAGCACTTGATCCCCAAAAAGACAGTTGGAAAGATTTGATTATTCTTCTGCATAATTCTCTCATCAATAAAAAGAAGAGGCTTGCAATCCATCTTCCTCTTTTTAAGAAAGGGAGGGGGATTGGAATCAATTAGGAAGCAAAGCTAAACTTCATGGCCGGTAAAGCAAACAGTAAGCACCTCATCTTTAATTTTGATATCAATATTCATTAAAGGTTTATACAGTCTACCTACCAACTAATCATGCAGAAAGATGTTGAGGTGTAATCTTTTGCCTCCCATCTTCTCTCTCTCTTTTTTTTGCTGCCTGTTGAGACTCATAAAATATATTTCTGTGTTCTTTTGGTCAAGCACTGTCGAAATGAGAGCCTGGATGTGTTGATTAAGATGAGGCTCAATCAGAAAAAAAGAAGTTGAAATGCTAAAGGATTTGTTTGTAATTATATAATCTAACCTTGCTTTGATTGTAAATTGAATTCATAAAATAAACTTGACAAAAAAAACAAAGGAAAAAGATGAGGCTACTTTATATGACTGCGAAATTAGAATAGAGTACCTGGGCATGCCGGCAGCTTCACCCACTTTTCCAGATCCCTCCTCCCCTCCCACCCCAACAATCCCTTCCACATCCTCATCCAGATCATTTGACTACATTATCCTTGTCAGAAAAAAAAGGTCATTTTAATTCGATCATGCCAAACTCCTCAGCAAAATAGTGTCACACGTGTGCAGGTGCTTGGCTCATTTGTCACATTATTGCGGCTGTCAGTTTTGAAGGTAAGTGTCTGTTTGAAGAATGCACGGCATCCACGGGGTCAAAGCATTTGCATGTTGAACCCAAAAGTCTCCTTTTTCAGAGAAGACAGAAAGACTTTTGTTCCTCTCCTGTTTATAGCCAAGCCTTCAAGGACTGGAGGTCAGGTACTCTACAGCTGTTAGATCGGCCCACTCAATTGTTCATTTTAAAACAACTTAGACCAACTAATTGAAATTCAAACTTCCATTTTAGAGTTTGATATCAGTACATCTTATTTTGTTTTGATACGCTAATCATTACAACTCACATCCTGGACACAATCTGTTTCAACTTCTTCCCTCCAGACTTCGCTATAGGGCATTGCAAACCAAAACAACCAGACACAAGGACAGTTTTTTCCCCCCGAGCCATCACTCTGCTAAACAACCAACTTCTATAACACTGTTAAACTAGTTAGTAGGGATGTATTACTGCTATCTTTCTCATCTTTCCTATTACCTATTACCAACTATTCTCTTATTTGTATGACAATTAATCTGTTGCTTGTATCCTACAATCTATAATAGTGGTTTTATTTAGTATCCTAGTATGACTTATAGATTGCTTATCTAGAATTCAATGACTGTTCTAACACAAACACAAAAAGGCATCTCGTGACAGGATGAATCATTTTATGACATGATGAATATTTTTATGACATGACGAATGTATATGCACCAGAGACAAATTTATTGTGTGAGTCCAATCACACTTGGCCAATAAAGAATTCCATTTCATTTTATTTAATTTCATTCCATTCCATTCCATTGGTGGATAACAATCATTCCGCTCTTCCAATGAAATAATTCAAGGATGATTCTGTTAGAACTCATTGGATAATGAGCTAAGTGCCCTTAGTAGTTAATTTTTTCAGTTTGATAAAGTTTTATTAAGTATATATTCATATTTATGGACCCTATGTACTGTGATACATCATCACATATTAATTCACACACGGGTTTATACTGTACGCAACATACATTCTCAAGCTACACTGAAATGTACTGTGTGTATGCATGTTCACAAGGATAACCTCAATCTTTGGATCTTTGTTAGGTTTATTAGTAAACTTGTCTGCTTTCTAAATTCCTCATGTGTTTTGGCCATAGGCTAAGACTGAACATTTGCCTTAAAGTCTCACTTATTTACTTAGAGGTTTTTTTATGCTGCCTTGAAAAGGATCACAAAGTGGAGAAGAGAGAACTAGCCTACAGTTCTCTAATACTGCTACCCCTCCTTTTAGGTTCCTTTTAGACTTTTTTATTGTCAAGCCCGAAACCAAGAATGATACATGGCAATTCATCCAAACTGGGTTCCATATAGCAATAGCAATAACACTTAGATTTAGCTTCACAGTGCTTTACAGCCCTAAGTAAAGAGTCAGTTAATTGCCCCCAACAATCTGGGTCCTCATTTTACCAACCTCGGAAGGATGGAAGACTGAATCAACCTTGAGCCGGTCAGGATTGAACTCCTGGCAGTGAGACGTTAGCCTGCAATACTACATTCTAACCACTGTACCACCACGGCTCATATTTACATTGTTTCATCCCTATAGACCAAATTTTGCCAGATTAAAACTCTACTATCTGCATCTTCAATATACACTGTAGAGTATTAGGGAGGGGCTGTCTTCATTCTCTTTCTCTCACACCTCCTATCCAAGCTAAGCTGCCTCTTGCTCCTCTGAAATGAACCCCTCCCTCCATCCTGGGAATTTACCTCCTCAATATATTCCATTAATCCCAGTAAGGTCTTTGGAAATGCAAGCCAGCCTCTTTGGTTTAATTGGGTTGCCACTCTAACAGTTCATGCAATCCATGAAAACTTCAAAAGAACACTGCCTTTGATCCAACCGGGTAAACAGATTCTTCAATTATTGAAAAAGCCTCAGTATCAAGAATTCAGAAGAAAAGTATAAGATCAAATCTCAAATAGCATGTAATAATGAGCAACTATTTTATGATTAGGAAGCATTTTATGGCATCTGTGAAATTTCTCCCTTTTTTTGGGACACAAGCATTCTATATTATTCAGAGATTTGTGTGGTTTTTCAAAGGTTCCCTAGATTCTAACAAGAGCAGGAAAAGTTCATGGACAGTTCTGTATAATCTATAAGGGCAGGAACAAATGGAAGATTGTACTAATCAGAAGTATCTTTTTCTTTGATTTTTCTAAGGTCATAAAATAAAATGCCATTATTATTCCATAGTCTGCAAACGAGTTGATAGCATTCCCTGGGATTCAAACAGCAGACACAAGTGGAATTGCACTCCCCTAATAGTTCTATGGCTGTCATTTCTAAAAGCTCAAAACAAAGAATGTCACTGCTATATCCTACGACTGCTACAGATACCACAAATCCTCTCTGTTATTTCAGTCTAAAGGTTAAGGAAGGGTACGCTCATTACTATCTGAGAAAGTCTTTGTAACCCGAATTTGAGAAAGCCTGAGCTACATATAATATTGTACTTGCTTTTTATAGAGCAAGGGTGCATTCTATTTCATCCGTAGACCTTGAGCTAGTGTTACTGACACAAAGTTCGTCTCAAAGACATAAGTTCTGTAAATCATGTAAAGCAAACAAACAACAACATGAAATCTAATACTGCATCTTTGACAAGAAGTGAGCTATTTGTATTTGGTTACCATGATAGAAAGAAGAGCAACAAAGATGATCGGGAGACTGGAGGCTAAAGCATACGATGAACGATTGCAGGAACTGGGTATGTCTTGTCTAACAAAGAAAAGGTCTAGGGGTGACGTGATAGCATTCTGTCTTGAAGCTCTTTGTTCAGTTTTATTGAGAGATTTATATATCACTCATCATGATAAAAGTTGGTGTGAAGTTTGTATTCCAAAGTTGCAATTAACTCCTGTGTATTGGCAGGTACTTATAAAATTGTCTCAGTGTTTTGGTAACTTTCTACACTTGTCTGAAGTAGCTTGAGAAGATTTTTTAACATCCTTGGAGCATAGGTGATCCATGAGCTGTTGAATTTTGTTTAAACATTTTTGAAATGCATCTTTAATAATTTGCTCCTCCATCTTCTTAACTCCCTTTTTAGTCAAAGAGTAACTTTTCTTTCTTTAAGTCACAAGAATTGCTAGCTAATCAGGAGTTATAAAAATAAAAAAGCTTTAGCTACCACAGCAAAGCTGTTAAGCTATAAATTACTGAAGATAGTAAAATAAAATCACAAGCTTCTGGCTTTTTCAAATGGTCCACACTTCCTTATTTTGGTTTGGTTTAACAACCTTTTCATTATTTAACAAAAAAGAAAAAAATTCCTAAAATGGTGCAGATCTTCAAAAAAGAATAGCAGGCTGTGACCTCTTTTAAGAAAGATTAATAGTCTTTAAAGCTGATTAAGAAATGAAAGGCACAACTTACTGTTCATTTAAAAAGTAAATTCCAAAATGACTGATTTCATCAACCACAAACTGATCATAATCCTGGCCCCTCAGCTGAAGGCATGCAGGTTTGTTTCAGAGCACAGCTTCTGAAACCTATTTGCAAATGTTTTGCTGTATCAGAGGATTCTGAGGGAGAGGATAATATAAACTGAAGGAATGCCAGTTCCTTCTCTTAGTAATTGAAAAGCTACATTATTCCAGGGAGCTATCCTTCAGGGATTCTCCCTGGGTGTATTCAGTTGGTCAATTTTTTCACCAGAAGTAAGTGTGTGGTTGCTCTTAACAATAATACAGGTTTTTACATTATTGGATAAAAATTTTCCTCCTATGGCCTCAAGAATACTAAGAATAAATGAGGACCTTAAATATAGTTTATGTCATCGTTCAAAATTCCTATAATGTTCTCTTTTCCTATAAACTGGAAACCAATGGTTGTGGATTCCATATAGTTTTCACACCATTTTCCTTTCATAACATTAAAGATTCAGATGAAGTTTTGAGGACATACACAATAAAATAGCTACACAGTCTCTGAGGCTATTTCCACTTTTAGAACTGTAGAACGTTTAGATAGAGTATAGAGAAGAGAAATAGAAATGATTATGGGACTGGAGGCTAAAACATTAGAAGAACAGTTGCATGAATTGGGTATGTCTAGTTAATGAAAAGAAGGACTAGGGGTGATATGAGAGCAATGTTCCAATATCTAAGAGACTGCCACAAAGAAGCATCTAAAGGCAGGAGAAGAAGCAATGGATGGAAAACTGATCAAGGAGAAAACCAACCTAGAACTAAGGAGAAATTTCCCAACAGTTAGAACAATTAATCAGTGGACCGACTTGCCACCAGATATGGATGCTCCAACACTGAAGACTTTTAAGAAGAAATTGGACTGCCATTTGTTCTAAATGTTATAGGGTTATCTGCTTGAGTAGGAGGTTGGACTAGAAGATCTCCAAGGTGCCTTCCAACTCTGATATTCTGTTAGAATTGTTGAATGCATTGTATTTTTATTTCTGAACCTTGAAGTATGCACTCCATAACCTTGAACGAACTCAGGTTTTTTTTCCCTTGGAGACAGCTGTTGGTTTCCCAGGAAGTTTCTAAAAACAAAAGCCTTCAGCAAATTCCTCCTGGCTATTTAACCTGAAGGAAGAGGAAGAGGATGGAGAAGACCAATAAAATCTTCTTGAATGGAACAGTCAAACTTGGCCCAAATTAGATTATCCTGTATCCCCACTCCATCCAGTTCTTGGAAGAGAAGATTTTTTTTAAAAAAAGGCAATATTTGAAGAGTTGCATGGAGCTGGTGAATGGAAAGATGACTAACAAGTTACTTTTCCTCATTCCTTTTCTATTCCCCTTGATGAAAACATATTTTATTCACAATTGGGAGGGGAGGGAACCAGTTTAAGAACAGAGGTGATCATGTCAGTCTCATGTCTGCATTTTTTTTTGCTGTGTAGGATTTCTCACTCACTTTGTTAAGCCCATGAAACAACAAACATATTATACAACATCTACTTCTTTAACAGTAAAAAGAAAATATTTGCAGAAAACTAAATATAGCTTATGTATTCAGCATGAGTTTTGGACACCCTTAATTAATTAACCCTTCAGGAATAATATCTGGCTGTTTCTTAGCTCATCTAGCAACTTTACACCTAAAATTTCAAGTAATTTTCACCAATTATCAAATTCTGCAAGAAAGTTTCAAAACACTTAAACATTTTTATTTACAAAGCTGTCTTGAGAACTTGCCATGCCATTGGAACTTCAAGGGTTAAAAGAATTCTGGAAAAAACATATTTTTATAACTCTGAGGAAACTATTACTTTTCAAATATAATTTCTTCAGAGTTAACGACTTCCTATCTTTGTATTTCCATGTCAGCAGCTCTATACCCAGCACAGTAAATTTCTGTCACATTAAAATGATGCATATTTTTATGCATTAAAATCTTCCTGATTAAAAATTAAGACTCTTTCAATTACAGCTATACAGTGACTATAATATATAACATGAAATAGAAATGCAATTAAAAGAGTAGTGAACTTTTATGTAAATCAGAATTCCATAGTGGGGTGAATATAATCGGACAGTCAAACTTGGCCCAAATTAGATTATCCTGTATCCCCACTCCATCCAGTTCTTGGAAGCAACGTATTTACACAGCATGCAAATTAGAAAGCCATTCTTACTATTTCTTTTTCTGATTGCATGTCATCTCCTGTAAAATAAAATAGCCATCCATGTGAGCTCCCAGTACATTAATCTTCTCTTGGACTCCTTGTGTCTTTAAGAATTAAAATTGGATGGCCTTTGCTCCCAAAGGACATTCCTGAAGAAATCATTCAGCCATCAAATCAATTATCCTCTAGCATCATAGATCTATCATCTCTATTTAAACTCCCTTGAAGATAACCCTTCTTGAGCAAATTCTGGCCCTTGTAATTCTCTCAAAGTGTTATTTCCCCTGTCCAAAGCTTGACACCAGAAACCTAATAGCAAATCTCTCATTTAAGGACTGTTTCTAAAAAACCCTACAATTTACAAACTGTCAAATATTGCATTATCCAGATTGGATATGTTCAAAGAGATCTATATCCCCATATTAAATCAAATGTGAGTATCCCATTCCTCTTTTAAAACCATGAACCCAAGTTCTCTGAACTTCCCAATCAGAATAGAGTAGGGCAGGGTAGGGTAGGCTAGGCTAGGGTGGAGTGGAGTGGAGTGGAGTAGAGTAGAATTTATGTATTCACCAAGTGTGTCTGAACATACAAGAAATTTGTCTCTGATGTACATGGTCTATTCTTACATGCAGGCTATAATTGACAAACTGCGATTACAATCTTAAGATACATTCATAACCATAAAGTACATTCATAAGTCTGTAATTGGCAAACAGTGATTGCAATCATAAGATAAATATGAGGGACACGCTGATCAAGTTTATGTTTGTTAGTTTTTAAGGGATGCTAAGTCCATAATCACATAGCAGGTGGTCAAATATCTTCACTAACTCATGCAATTGCACAATATTTTAAATTAGATATATTGTTTTATTGTCCCTCAAAATGGATTGTTCTACCAAACTATTTCTCTTCTTTACTGTAAAAGCTGTTCAAAGACTATAAGGTTTGATTTGATGGGCCCAAACTCAGTAAGACTGAAGTAAAACAAGATGACATAAAGTGGGTTTTCTTTTGCTACAACTGAAAATACAAGAGCCAGTTTGGAAAAGGAAAGAAAAAAGAGACTAGAATAACATCTGGAAAACTGAGCTTTCTGGTCTGGTAAGCTTTTTTTGAGTGAACATTGAAATTTTCTACTAAAGAGTTAAGGAGAGGAGAATATCTCCTGCAGAAAAAGAGTGTTCCATTTTTGCACTTTAATTTCTCACTGCAAATACAAAAATCTTGTAAAACAATGAGCAGAGCTTACCAGATATCTGAAAGGATAAAGCTGGAGTGCAGTCCACTTAGAAGCAGTGTGATGACTCTGTGAGCTTGTTGGCTGGAAAGACAGCAGTCCAGGTTTGAAACACAAGCACTACCTGATGGGATGAGATTCCATCCTTGCCCCAGTTTCTGCCAAGCTAGCAGTTCGAAAGTATGCAAATGTGAGTAAATGAATAGTATCACTTAAGTGGGAAGGTTACAGTACTCTGTAATGTCATGCTGGCCACATGACCACAGAAATGTCTTTGGACAGCATTGGCTCAATATCCTAGAAGATGAGCACCACCCTAAAGTTGACAACAACTGGTGGAGTAAAATCTGCAGGGGATCCTCTACTTTTACAATCTGCTTAATGTTTTGCTTTTGATAGTCTCCTAGCGCTTTCTTTCTGAATCCAAACATCAATAATGCAAATAAAATTTACCCTCCTCTGTTTCTTCAAGAATTGCAATTACATTAGGTGGCCAGAGTGAGATTGCAATGCCATTATTTAACCACATTTAACACCCCAAAATCTAGTCACTGTCTTGCCCAGATGCTTCATTTGAGGTTGTCAGTCACATGTGTTCTAGAACTTGTGGTAATAACAGTGTCTAGAATATTTTTCAGAATCAGAATCAGAATTTATTAGCCAAGTGTGTCTGGACCCACAAGGAATTGTGATTACAATCAAAGATGCATTCATAACCATAAAGTACATTCATCTTGTCATGTATGATAAGATATAAGATTTCATATCTTCTCAACCTTTGAGAAGAGCTTCCATGTCAATTTTCCAGTGGGAATTGCACCAATAAGTTTTTACTACTCAGTAAAGACCCCTCAAAATTGTCTGGACCATCAGATGGGTGACAAATAAACTTAATATAAATAAAATAAAACACCAGTCTAGATGCACCAATGGAAAAGGCTTCTAGGAAAACAGGCAGAAATAAATTAATAGGGCTTGGATTCCTTACACCAGCAGTATAATCTTGCTGCATTCTTAAAAAATGCAAGAGTTAATTATCAATAGAATCATGAGAACAATACAGTATAATGACCATTTGTACAAAATTAACATCTTGAGACAAGCAACGACTGTTTGCTATTTTTTTACAGATTATTAATAATGCAAGATTAGGGGTCAGTGGTGAAAATGATATCTAATGAACAAGAAAAGAAACGAAAATTGCAATTGAATCAGGGTTTCCCCGGACCGACTTGCAAATAATAAAAATAATTTATGCAAATGAGAGACAGCTGAAAGCACACAGACTTGAGTTGACCTAATTCTACTATACAAACACATTGATACAATATTTAATTTTATTGCAGCAATGGATTTCCATACAGATGCCAAAGAAACTGAAGAAATATTGCTTGAATATGCTCCTGTTCTGAAACCAGAAACCATCTTGTTGGACTATTATTCTGAAGATGAACTGAGAATATCTGCCTACAGTTTTATGCACTGTTTTTCTCCATTAGATAGGAAGCATGGAAGGAATACCTGTGAAATTTAGATAGACTGTACATTACAGGAGATGGTACAAAGAAAAGCTGGAGCAGTGTAAGAGTGTGCAGGAAAATTATTTCTAATACTTTGAGTGATGCAAAACAATTATTAGGTTAGATTTCTGCAATCTAACACTCTCCATACATCTGGAATTCAAATTTCATAATGCATATCATGATCAAGAATGAAGTAATTATGGAGATGGATGTCTATTCAAACTGCAAAGCTACAGTCCTGAGACCTTTCAAATAAAATAACTTTCATTATCTACCTTTTACCCATATTAAGAAAGAGGACTATAAATATGAATGGTGGATTTAAGACCATGGACAAAATGTATCTGGATGACACTCTGTAAAGAACATTGGCTGAGCTGTGATCGGCAATAGCATTTAGACATATATACCACTTCATAGTGTTTTACAGCCCTCTCTAAGCCATTTACAGAGTCAGTCTCTTGCCCCCAACAATCTGAGTCCTCATTTCACCAACCTTGGAAAAATTGAAGGCTGAGTCAACCTTGAGTCAGTCAGGATCAAACTCTTGAATTTGGGCAGAGTTTGTCTGCAATACTGCATTCTAACCACTGCCAAGGAAGGAAGGGCAATAGCGCTTAGACTTATACTAGCTGACCCGGCCACACGTTGCTGTGGCTCAGTTTGGGGCTCTTTGAAGCGCCTGGGGAGGAAAATCAATGTCTCCCCAAATTCAGGCACTCTCT
>JANHFO010008393.1:42595-57329 GCA_032468095.1 Pareas carinatus | reverse complement strand
AGTAATATAGAAAATATTAGAATGTGCAGAAATGGACAGAGTTATTTATGTATTATTTAGACGTATATACTGCTTAACAGTGCTTACAGCACTGTCTAAGCAGTTTACACAGTCAGTCTGTTGCCCCCAACAATCTGGGTCCTCATTTGACTGACTTCAAAAAGATGGAAGGCTGAGTCAACTTTGAGCCAGTGGGGATCGAACTGTTGAACTTTTGATGGCTAATGGCAGATGGCAGTCAGCAGAAATAGCCTGCAGAGCTGATTTCAACCACTGCGCCATCCTGGCTCTTATAAGTCAAAGATTGACTTTGAGAATGAATGAAAAAGAAGAATCAGTCTATTTTTCATATTTGGGACCTATTTTATGGGTCTAGGACAAGTAACCACTGCCAACCTGGTGTCGCCAGCAGGGGACCAGCATGTTGCCACTGGCCATCTAGCCACGGCTGTTTAGGGACGGCCCATTTCAGACCTGCTATTTTTCCACGGGCCCATCTGGGTGCCTGGGAACAGATTTCACGTTTTTGCTGGAGCCACAAGAGCAGTCGATCTCCAGTTTACTCAAGACTCTAGGATGTGTAAACTGCTGCCTTTTCCTTTTTCCCCTGTCAGACAGACAGACAGACAGACAGACAGACAGACAGACAGACAGACAGACAGAGAGACAGAGAGACAGAGAGACAGAGAGACAGAGAGACAGAGAGACAGAGAGACAGAGAGAGACAGAAACACACAGAGAGAAAGAGAGACAGAGGCAGACAGGCAGACAGAGACACACACAGAGAGAGAATGAAACAGCCACACAGAGAAAGAGAGAATGAGAGACAGACACACGCACACAGAAAGAGAGAGAGACAGACACCCACAGGAACCATACAACTATACAAAAAAAATCAAATAATATCCATACTTTCCTGCTGACCACCAAAATTTTCTCATGGCCCATTGGTGGGCCCTGACCCACAGGTTGGTGACCACTGGTATAGTCCAGGAGTCCTCAATCCCTGGCCCTCAGCCCACTACCGGGCCATGAACCATTGATAACTGGGCCGTGGAAACGGTGGCCGTGTGTCTGTGCACGTGCCCCATTTGCAGCTGTTCACCCAAATTGAGCTGCACATACACAAGCTTTCTGGCTGCTCATGCAAATAGAGTGGGCACATGCATACTTGCTGTCCACTTGCGCAAATGGAGCTGTATGTGCATGCATGCATGCTTGATGCTTCTCGTGTGAAACCATCCCCTCTTCCCCTCCCCACAGGTCTGCAAAGCTGGAGAGGTTGAGGAGCTCTGATATAGTTCTTCCCTAATACTTTCCCCCCCAAAGTATTTTATTAAGATTGTTCACAGTAGCATATAACTTTCTTTTTGTGCATATCATTTCTTAAACATGTCACCATTAAATACCTTAAATATTCCCCACCATCTATCTCCAATCTAGTTCTCTTATCTGTCTAAACTGTAACAAATTTTTATTTCTTCACTCTTCCATTTCTTCATTTACAGTTGTTCCTTTTTTCTCGTTCTCTTCCCTCTCTTCTTCACTGTCCTTTTCTTTTTCCCTCCCTTTTTTCTTCCCCTTTTCCTTCTCTTCGTTTTCTGCACTTCCTCTATCCCTTCTCCCCTCCCTCCTTCCCTCTTCTTAATACTTTCTCTTTTCCTCTCTTATTCATTCTCTGTTTCCTTATGGTTCATCTTTCCCTTTTCTCTAGATTCCCTTCCTTTCCTTGATCCTTCCCTTTCTTTTTTCTTTCTTACATCTATCTCCTACTTCTTCTTTTCTTTCTCATTCTCCTCCTCTCTACCTCTTTCTCCTCTACTTACTTTTCTTCTTTCTTTACTGCTCCCATTTATTTCTTCTTTTTCCCTTTCTTCCCCCTTTAAAATTTTAGTATATTCTCAGTCTCTATTAGTTTTGGGTGTCCCTTTTCCTGTTCTTATAGAAACAATGCTTCTATCTGTTGTTTTACACACTTTTTTAATGCTATCTACTCATATACAGAAAGCAGACACGCATCATAGAAAAATATACCACTTGGGGAAAAAAGTAACAGTTTAGAAGACACCTTGTTTTTTCTATTTTCTTTTATCTTTTTCTTTGCCCTCCAATCTGGATACAGCTTTTCAGTACTATTCAGTAAAGCAGCATCAAAGTCAACAAGTCAGAGTAAATAATTTTATGTAATTCTTGTACCAATCCTAAAGGGAGAATAGCCCCTGCTCAGCTTGAAAAGTCACACATTAAACTATTGTATTATTTAAAACGTCAGTTAAATAGACAGAAGCTGACTCTGCACTCACTTAGGAGCTGGATAAGGTCATTTTTGTATATCATTAAAAAAAAGAAAACCTGTTGTGCATGTATTACAGTATGTGCCTTTTATTATGCAATTCTATTAGATGAAGCTATTGAGATTACTCTCTGTCACGATGCTATTAACCACACATACTGCAATGCAAGAATAATACCTTTATAAAGGGAAGTTAAATGAAATGTGTATGATCTGTTTGTTTGCTTACTTCAAATGGCCAACCTGGAAGAAATTACCAAAACAAAATTAAAGAAGATGAATTAGAGTCAACGTATCTGAGCTAAAAACTGAGTGACCACTAGTTGACAGATTTATATGTCTCTTTGTTGCCATCTAGTGATGAATGGTGTGGTGGCCTAGTGGTAGCCTCCCACTGGGAAGGTTGAGAGTACAATCCTAGGTAGCAGCAGATGTTTTTCTCCTAGGGTGCAAAGAAAAAAAACCTGCAGTGAACTTCTCATAGGAGTCAGGAAGGAAATCTGGCCAGTAAATGCTCAGTTCTATTCAGTCACCCAGACTATATCCCAAATTAAGGGATTACAGGGTCATAAAAAGGGAGTTTAGTTTGTTGTCATCTAGTGGTTATCTGGAATATTGCAGTTCAGTTTTGGTAACATTAGGTGAGTAGAGAAGAACCAATGGCATCATTTCTCTCATTCCTATCAGATAGATGGACTATCAAAAACCACAGGGAAAATACAGTAGCCATGGTCAAGCAAGGTTCCTCTTTATTAAAGTTTTTATCATTACATGCTTGGCGCATAAGAATGGATTTTGGGAACTATCAGCAGATAACCAACAGTTTTGCTGACCTAGCAGATGTACTATTGAAATAGGCTTACATATATTCATGATTATCATAATGTGGCATAGTTAGGAAGACATAAAGATAGTTGCTAACAAGGAGGTATAACATGGAATGCAAATTTAATTTAAAAAATAAGATAACAAAACTGTCAGAATATTCATGGACTAGAATGTCTGCACGGATACAAGTCAGCCAATTGGCGACTGTTTGGGAGTCAGCCAATGGGGACTGATTGGTATATAAGGGTCTGGGCATGGCCCAGCTTGTAGTTCTTTCTTTCCTGCCTGTGTGCTCCTGTGTATGTTTCCAGTTTGGCTCTCTGGTGTGTTAACTGCTGAGTTCTCTCCAGCTATCTACAGAATGGTGAAACAGTTTGGTAGTGTATATATGTTATTATATATATAAAGAAATGTACAGAAACCTGCTACGACCAGTTACTTGAGTATGTGCTTCCTCGAATTAATGTCTGCTAAACGTTCTGACAAAAATATTTGCCTTCTTATTATCACAAGCAATGGTACAATCTATTTTGTTGAACCCCAACCTAATTTATAATTAGAGCCATGGTGTGGTGGCACAGTGGTTCAAATGCAGTATTGCAGGCTAACTCTGTTCACAATGCCAGGAGTTCGATTCCTTCAATCCTGACGGGCTCAAGGTCAGTAAAACGAGAACTCAGATTGTTCGAGACAACATGCTAATTCTGTAAACCACTTAGACAGGGCTGTAAAAGACTGTGAAGTGGTATATCAGTCTAAGAGCTGTTGCTATTGCTATCCTTACTTTGACCTTGTTAGCTATACAACTACTGCTTCAACTTGTGTGCTATTATTTTAAGTACTGGGGAGGGAGGAAATAGTATATTATTTTATTTCTCAGCTTTGGTATGGTGTTCAGCTCAAGTTGCACAATAATTTCTCAGCCCTTGAATTGAACGATCAATATATCTTCCAATTATCTCCAAGTTCCTGATATAGTCCCAGTGTAGTTTCTCACTGAAGCCTGTGGGTTTTGTTTATTTTAAGTTTAGAAACAGGGGGTATGGTTCAATATTTTCAAATGTTTGCTAAGGATAATTCCTCCTCCCCCTCCTCCCTTCTAGCATTGATGATATTACATACTTGGTTCATAAATCTCTGCAAGAAAACAACCAAACTCAAAGAGCACCAAGGACCTCCTCCTCCTCTTTAACCGCCACCACCACATGGACCTTGAAGCTTTGTTGTTATGATTTATCTAAGGAAACTTTGTTAATTATGGAGCATGGAATTTCCCACCTCTCTAAGAATGTCTTTGCTGACAGCAACTTTCATCACATTCATGTTCCTAGATCAAATTATCCTATAGAGAGCTTCATCATCAATTTGATTCAATGTGCTACTTTCTAAGGGAAATTTAAGAAAATGCCATGTACAATAAAGAAGAATATTTCAGAGTTGAATGAAGGAAACTTTGGTGCTCTCTGAGCTTGGTTGTTTTCTTGCAGGCATTTTATTACCCAACTAGATAACATCATCAGTGCTAGTAAGGAGTCTTCAAGAAAGCAACCAAGCTCAGGGAGTGATGGATCCAAAGAAGAAGGAAAGCCGGACAGGGTAAGTACTTGCAAAAAATCTTTATTCAGTAACTTTAACACAATAAAACTCCACACCAGCTTTTGTTGCTAGCTCTTTAAATATTCGGGCTAGACAGGCTTTAACCAATCAGCACACACCAGCCTTCGAAGACAAGAAACCTGGGGCGGGGGTGGGGAAATGCTTTGATTATTTCCCTCTGGCAGCTGGATCCTGGAAGTTGGAGATCCTACAGAGAGCATCAAGGACCCCTGAATCCTGTGAATAGACCAGATCGACCCAAATGGAGTTGAAGTCATCAAATCCACAGCTCTCTTTCCAGTCTACTGTCTTTTTATATAGACATTTATAATGTCCCATTCAATCAAGTTCTGTTGCCGGTGAAATATTTTATCTCACTATTGACTATGTCCTATGAAAATAATGCAGTCCTTTCAAACGTTTACTCTGGGATCATGCAGTGTTTTGCACAATCAGCTTCAAGGTTTGATTTCAATAGCAATTTATAAATTCCAACAATACTATCTTCATCAGTAGCACACGGTAAAATTTCCATTTCATTTTTAAAAGGCTCAAACCCATGGTTCTTTTTATCTAATTTAAACCTTTCTTTAAGTTGCAAGGATGAAAACCAATGACCAGCACGGCCTTCTAAAACTAGCTTTTATTTAGATTTAACACAAGGTCACTAAGATTGAAAGATATCATTTCACCAAAGATCCACCAATCTAGTTTTGTCACCAATTCTTTTCAGGGGAAAAAAAAAGCCTCCTGTGGAGAAACCCAAAGGGACATTTTCATGGAAAATCTCATCTTATATCTATTCCAAACTCTAAGGATGGCACATCTAACAGAATGGTTATTGAAATCCACATTTACTTTAACCTTATCCTACCCTAAGTAGCCATGCCATCCAAATCTTAAGTCATGAACTTCTGAGTCAGTGATGGCAAACCTATGGCATCTGTGCCGAGGTGGGCACACAGAGCCCTCTCTCGTGGCATGCAAGCCAAGTCACCTCAGCATTATCCGAGACCTGAGCATGCTCAGAAAGGAGTAGCGGCGCCAGGCAATGATGTCACAGGGCAATGTACATGCTCAGAAAGAGAGTAGCAGCATCAGGTGATGACATCATGAGTCATGACTCATTAGTCGTTACTCATCTGGGCACTCCTTGTCTAAAAGGTTAGCCATCAGTGTTCTAAGTCAATTAATCTTTTATTCTGAAGGTGGATCTAATCTTTCAGTCAAAGCAAACAACACGCCTCAAAATGCAATTTCAGATCTAGTAGACCCAAAAATCCTTCCTTTTTTCTTTCTCTTTGCCTTTTCCCTTCTCCCTCCCTACTTCCTACTGTTTGTTTTCTTATTTCTTTTGTATGTTAAATTACAATTTAATTTTAAAAAATTCAAAAAAAAAGTTCACTCTGAATTATTTTGCTTAGTTTGGATGTCGAGTCTCCACCCTTCCCATTATGACATAATTTGCCCATCATTGTGGCTAATTGCAGCCAATTATTCCAGCATCTTAATGCAGCTCCAAAACCAATGTCTCTATTTCAAATCTCCCCTCGCAAACTAAACCAGTCTTAACAATCCACTCTGAATAAAATTAGAGTTCATTTGTCTAGGCCTATAAACTGCACTCCCAGTGTGCAATAACAACACTGTTTAGGAGCTCGTGTAATGCTCTAGTAATTTTGACATTTTAATTAGACGTAAATTAGCAGGGCTAAACCAAGATTGGAGATCCTTTTCTGCAAACAAGACAGCAAATTTTGATCTGAATGACATTAGAATTCAAGGATGACACCAAAAACACTTTTGCCCATAGGATGATGCTAGTATTTAAAGGGAGACAATCGTTTTTCAAGTTCCCACAACAATTTGACATTGGAAACTGGGTGATTCTCTTGAAAAGATTCTGAGAAATAGGAAGAAATGGGAAAAATATATATCTCTGGTTCCATGACTAGATAATATTTGTTAACATTTTGTGGAAACTGTTCTTCTGCTCAGAGACCAACAACAGATATAAGAAAGTAATAAAAAGTCTTTCCACATTCAATATTTAATACAGCAAGTTTCCATTTTGCTCAAAAGGGAACAGAATGTAACTTTTGTACTTTAAATTTAAAGTCTTTATTTCCGCTGAAGGTTGCTAAGCACATAAGTAGACACTATATGGTTCCATGGTGGAAAAATAAAAATAAAGCCAGAGAGAGGAGAAATTGTTTTTCTTATTAACTGTGAAAAGAAAAAAAATTCAACCATTGGATATTTCATAACCAAAAAGTATTCATCTGGGTAAAAGATATACTTAAAACCATATTGTTTAGATTTTTTTGAAACATTTATTAACAACAGTTATAGTTTACTTCTGGAGTTAATTTTGATGGTTCCAAGAAGCCAAGCTCTAGTTTTATTTGGACAACATGGCTTGCTATCTTAATATTCTCTCTGTGTGTGTCTCTCTCTGTTTCTCTCTGTCTCGCGGTCTCTCTCTCCCTCTCTCCTCCCTCTCTTCTCCCTCTCTTCCTTTTCCTCTCTCCCACTCTCTTCCTCTCTTCCCACTCTATTTTTCTCCCTCTCTCCCTTTTCTCTCCCTCTCTTAAAGAGAAGAAGGGAAGAAGAGGGAATGAGAGAGAAAAAAAAGAAAAAACATCTTTTCCCTTCTCTTTCGCTTTTCCCTCTCTCTCTCCCCTCTCCCTCCCTCTTTCCCCTCTTTCTCCCTTTCTCTGCATTCCCCCTGTCTCTCCCTTCTCTCTTTTCCTCTCCTCTCTCTCTCCTCTCTCTCATCTCTCTTTCCCTTTCTCCTCTGTCTCTGTCTCACGCTCTCAACTTCTCTCCTCTCTCTCTCCTACTGTTTCTCTGTCTCTTCTCTTCCCTCTTCTCTCTCTCATCTATCTATTCCATAATTTAAAAAATACATATGCACAAGGATAAGACAATATGTCAGTTCTGCTTTTGCCATGCACCACACAGCGTAGAAACATTTGCATACTTCATAATTCATTCCAACTAACCTTGGATTCTCAGGCTGTTTTCTATCTAGGCACCCACTAGGAAAATACCTCCTTAACCATGATGCTCTGAATAAATGCATCATGTGTCCTTCGCACAGCATGTGTACGCACACACCCTATCTGCATACTGGGATGTGATTTACTGGCACTTATGAGCTGTAGTTCAGTGCACAACCATGGCTGCAGGCTTTTATCATTTTCAGCATATTGAAATTTTTAAAGAAAATTAATGAAAAAGAAAATAAGTTTTCAACTTTATTGGTTCTTGTCCTATAAAGAGATTTCAGGATGTCCATACCCATGATGTCTGCAGTTTTGGTCAAGTGATTCCGTTCAAGTAAAATTTTTATTTTGGATTTAATAACTGTGCAGTAATGTGTAATATACAGGGAATTTATCCTGCATATTTTATACCAATTCTCACAAATGTGATGAAAGAGGGAGTGCTTCAGAAATGCTTTTGAAATAGATGATAAGGTCAGATCTATGGTGATGTACATTATACATGATCCTTCCATATTGTCGGTTAATTTCAAGATCATACATGTTCCAGCTATTTCTCCACCCTGGAATTCATCCCATTGAACTGTTCCGGAAACCGGATTAGTGCCACATTAATATGGAGATGTGTTCTTCAGATACTAATGGAAAATGACTCCTTTCCACCCAATTTCTTTGCTCATAAAGACCTTTGGTTCCTAATCATGGATTTGCCCTATGCAGTCAGACCTCTGTATGAATTTAATTCCAGTTCTAAAATATATGTGAGCAGGAATGGACAGGAAATTATTCACATTAAAAAGCAAGATCTAGCAACAATTCCTTGATTCCTATATAACCTTATTTAAGTCTTGGTTTAAAAGCTACGGCTCACAGTATGCCATGGGTTGGTTTTAAAAGCATCCATCAGCTACCAACTCTACTATTCCTACCAGACATCAACTAGATGGGACTCCAATTGGGAGCTTCTCAAGTGCTCAACCACACACTTCTATGAAAAGACAGCAGCTGAAGGATAAGACAACATAGAGGAGTGATTTTTCTAGAAGTAGGCAGATCTGGAAGAGTTAATCTAAGGAGAGTAGACAAAGCAGGTCAGGATCAGAAACTGTTATTGTCCAAGGAGATGTTCAAGCTTGGTAGGACTACTGGAAGAACATGATCTATGAGGTGCGATCATTAAATTCTGAGGCTGTACTCGCCGTGGGGGAATGGGTCACACGATTGCCATGCACGCGCAATCCTGAGGAGAAGCTACACAAAATTTCAAAGCGCCATTTTCATTGAGTCCTTTGTTACAGATGTTTTAGTTAGCACATGCATCTGTGATTTTATATAAAAAAAGAAATATCGCCAACCAAAACTCATGGAATGGAGGCTCCATGACAACAATGCACCAGCTCAAAGAGCTCTCGCAACATGCTTGTTTTGCGCTCGTAACCCCATGGTCGACATTCCTCATTCTCCATATTCAGCAGGTTTGACCCCTTGTGACTTCTTTTTGTTTCCAAAGATGAAATTGAAACTGAAGGGTCACCGTTTTGGCACGGTGGAGGATATCCAATGCGAATCGCAGAAGGTGCTTGACAGGCTTGAAGGATGCGACTTCTAGGAGGCAAATTCCAAAAAATGGAAGATGCACTGGGATCGGTGTGCAGCTGCCCAAGGGGACTGCTTTGAAGGGGATGGGCAGTCAAATTCAAATCAGGTAATTGTATTTCAATTTATGGGACTAGCCTCAGAATTTAATGATCGCACCTCATATGAATGGCTTGTGATACTTCCTGCCATGAATGTCCCTTACTGATGGATTTCTTTCTCAAACGATATCATGAAGACTGTTCAGTTTCCTCTTGCTAATGAGCTCTATATGCAGTTTCCTGGAAAGAAACTAATTTTATCATCCAAGATAGGTCTGACATATGGTTACTGGAAGAAGTTAAGTGCAGCTGCTTGTGCAGTATAGACAAAAATGATACTGAAATGATCCAGAATTCAGACCAGCCATTCTTTCTGCTTTACAAATCATCACTGTTATTCTGGAGGGGAAATAGGTATTTATGTTATTCTGTGACAGCCTCCAGTTCATATTTATAGGACTTTACATGGAACCCTCTGCAAGGCATTTTAACAGAATAACAGAGTTGGAAGGGACCTTGAAGGTCTTCTAGTCCAACACCCTGTTTTCCTAAGCAGGAGACTCTATACCAGTGATAGCTAACCTTTTGGGCACAAATCACAGCCAATGAGTCATGGCTCATGACATCATCGCCCAGCACTGCTGCTCTCTTCTGAGCATGCTCAGCTCTGGGGCGATGCTGGGACAACTTGGCTTACAAGCCAACAGAGAGGGCTCTGGGTGCCCGCTGTGGCACATGTGCCATAGGTTTGTCATCACTGCCCTATACCATTTCAGACAAATGACTGTCTAATTTCTTCTTAAAAACCTTCAGTTATGGAGCACCCACAAATTCTGAAGACATGAAAGTCCTTAGTTGTGAGAAAAAGAATTCAGAATCAAATTCAGAAGATGGGTTCCTTATTCCATAGACAATTGTGAAAACTTAGAAAGGAAAATGGATTAAATAGTACAGATGTGCATGAAACAGAAGATTAAAAACAACATAACTTGACTTTGCTTCTGGTGGTTTAAAGTCAAAATGATTCAAGTATTCTCCATTCTTACAAAATAAATATCAAAATATTTCAAGGATTTTAGACACAAATAATAATAATAAAAAAACCATCACTTCACTTTCTTTTGTGGTAGAGAACTGGGATAGTAACCTATGATGACTGCTAACTTTTGCCCAGCAAATAGAAAAACTGGCCAAATGCTGATTTTAAATAACTTTGAAGATTCTTTGAAAGCTTTTTTTTTTAAAAAAACCTTATTTAATTTTGTGTTCGATCCTCTTTATCTCTTTTGCAAAAGAAGGAGACTTAAGCTCCAGATACATAGACTAGATCACAGGTCAGCAATTTCAGAAACCTGGAACGTATCAAGTAGAATAGCATTCTTTTCCCGAGAAAACAAATACTGAGCATTTAGAAAAAAATCACGTATTCCCTTTGTGTCTGAATGAATTTAAGCTATTGTTTAGACATTTTAGTGATTTCTTTTTCACAATCCATACTGTCAGTTGATGCATCAACTTGTTCTCTTCCCATTAGGTAATAAAGCTATTTTTCCCCCATAAAAGTGAATATGACCCATTCTTGTGCGTGAATAAACATGTTCTGCTATATAATGGGAGTGGATGAATAGATTTCACACACACACAGAGAGAGACAGACACCCACACAAAGTAATCTAAATTGAATTTTATGGCTTTTCTTTTTTTGATGGGGTTGCATCTCATTTCCATCTTAAATGTAAGATCACTCAGTTCAAGCAGCAGGCTGACTGTTGATCATGTAGTAATTTAACCTTATTTTATAGTTGTTTTTTTTAAAGAAATAAGGATGCAAATCCTTAGGGTTAAATTAGGCATTAGATGGCAGTCTAATTTACCACGGACTATTTACTTAACTGCTTTTCGGATAGGATCTGAAGCCTTTCACTCTCCTCAGTTATCTTCTTTACATGCCTTTCAATTGACTGGCTTTCCTTCTGTGGGTCTCTAAATGTTCACCTTAGCTCTTCCCCCTACTGTGCCGTGATGAAGTGATGCCCTAATGCGCTCTTCCAAATGGTAAAGCTTGTTATAAAACAGTTCCACCCTGGGATAAGTATGCCAGTTGCACCCATTGATTTCCAGGAAGTAATGCTAGATGGCAAAAATCTCAAAGCAATGATGGTAGGAAGGGCAGCTGTTTACAGCAAATGTGTGAGTGGGGAAGAAGCAACTTCTAAGCATTATTTTAGCACTGAAAACATCATTTTTGCGAGTGCCTTTAGCACAAAAGAGACAGCCTTCTGTGGCTTTGAGAAGCTTTTCTCCACCCTATAGATAGTGATCTTGTATCTTGAGTTGTTAATTGATAGGTCTTAAGTCCCCTTGTAGGAGAGAAAGGTCTCCTAAGAATTTAAAAACAAACAAGCAAGCAAATAAACAAACATTTGGTGTTTAAAAACTAGTTATAGTGAGGGGTCCTTGGTGGTCTCTGAGATCGGTTGTTTTCTTGTAGACATTTCATTACCCAAACTAGGTAACATCATCAGCTCTAATCTAGTCTAGCACTGATGATGTTACCTAGTCAGGTAATGAAATGTCTGTAAGAAAACAACCAAGCTCAGAGAGCACCAAGAACCCCTCATTTCAACTCTAAGCTACCAATAGTCTTCTTTATCGATACTAGTTATACTTCTTAATATGGCGGTAGTAAGAGATCAGAAAGTCTTGTGTTGTCAAAATCACGGAGGACAGTGGAAGTCAATGTTTATTGGAAAATTATGACTAGCAGGAACAAATGTTCCAGTGCATGAATAGAACATATTGTGTGTCTGTGAAACTAAGAGAACAAAGAGTGTACTAAATCTGAAGGAAGTTGGAATTGATGGAAACATGCTTGGATGTGACGATGCAGGTTGAATTATGAATTTAAAGCATTTTTGAAAATAAAGGTGGTGAGAGGAATTTAAGGCATGCGGAGAATGTGACTGTGTCTAATGACTGCAGTGCTATTGCTAGGACTCCTACCAAAGGAAAGGTTGCAAGGAGAATACAACATCACCAGGAGGGTTTAGGTTGTTAATTAGCCTGCACGGAATTTTGACTGAAAGAGAATACGAAGTGAAAATGAGAAAAATTGGGAAATGAAGTGCAACTTTGTGCCAGCAGAGTTTCCATATCAGATTTACATCAGGTGATTGAGAAATATGTATGTTTTTTGTACCATTGTTGATAGAGAGCAATCTTTTAAGATGTGCAGATTTTAACTTCCAGAATTCTGTTGGGCTTGGGAATTCTGTGAGTTGAACTCCACTCATCTCAAAGTTGTTGAGGTTGAGAAACACTGATATGGAGAAAGAGTATGAGAAAGTGGAACATCTTCAGTTCTGGACTCTTTTCTATGAATAAGGAGTTGGAGGTGTGCTGCTAAATGTAGTGGCATTGCAGGACAGAAATAAAGTTTGCGGAAGAATAATTTGAATGATAGGACGTAAGATGTCCCCTTTGCCATTTAGTGTCTTTTTGAAGACAAATCTTGGCTCTGTTTTGTGACACAGGTGTCAGCTGTCACCTTATGATCGCTATATTTCATTGTTATGTAGTGCCATGAATTGTGGGGAGGGGGATAAGGAGGCTGAGGCTTGAGAAATTGAAAGTAGAGACTGCACCACTTTGAGATGCTGCCCCAAGGTCTTCCAGCTGGAAGAAGAAGGGAGCTGCATACCAGGCTGTGCTTGGAATGACCATTATATTAATAGCAATAGCACTTTGACTTACCATGTTTCTCTGAAAATAAGACCGGGTCTTATATTAAATTTTGCTCCAAAAATATGCACTAGGGCTTATTTTCTGGGTAGGGCTTATATTTATGAGCAACCTGAAAAATCAAGCTAGGCCTTATTTTCAGGGTAGGGCTTATTTTCGGGAAAATAGAGTAGTTGCCACTTCATAGTGTTTTACAGCCATCTCTAAGCAGTTTAGAGTAAGCATATTGCCCCCAACATTCTGGATCCTCCTTTTATCAAACTCAGAAGGGTGGAAGGCTGAGTCAACCTTGAGCTGGTGAGGATCGAACTGCTGGCAGTCAGCAGAATTAGTCTGCAATACTCCATTCTTACCACTATGCCACCACCATGGCCCCTTATGGTTATGAAAACATTGTGCATGGACTTGATTGGTTACAATGGAGTGGGCAATGAGGGACAGTTGGGGGAATGGAAAACTGGAATTTAGAGATTTTTTGGTGTGTAATTCTCAGTTCTGGCTATGCTATACTGTAATTACACTTGATCTCTAATTAAATTATACCCTTCTCAACAAATGGAGCCAAGGATCATTTCTATTTAGAGGTTCAAGTTGTGGCAATAGGTATCTCATATGGGAGATATGAAAATGTGTGTTTCTGTATGCAGATGAAACTGGGCTGCTGGCTGAGAATCTGAATGATTTTCAACAAACAATGAGAGGAAATGAATCTGAAAATTAATGCATCGAAGATGAAGGTCTTTGATACCCGTACCAAGATGTCTCTGTTTGAAAAGGAAAATGGAATATACAATTGGAAGCGAAACATAAATTGTGAAAAGCTAGAGCAAATCTGTGTGCCTTGCTAGAATGTTTATAATGCCCGGAAAAAGAAATATTTAGATGTGGTCAAATGCTGGCAGAAAGGTTGTGGTTGGCATGTGGTCAGTTTGCAAGCCATAAATGTTTGTTCCATTATAGAAAAGTGGTTGGAGAAGTCATAAAGAAGAGAGGACTGGAAATACAGCGAAATGCCATCAGAATAGGGTGCTTCAAAAGCATGCTGTCAAATGACAAAATAAATTGTTAGGAATGAATATTGAAGCAGGTAGATGTCGTTTGTTGATAGAGGGAGGAAGAAGGAAGATGGAATTGCAAAACCAATATATGAAAGAAGAGTCAATAGGCAGAGAGGAAGGGGAAGAGATGTCAGGATTATATATGGAGTTGATGAGATCCTGTTAAACAGAAAGACAAGAAGCTTAAAGAACAAAAAGCAATATATGCTTTCATTAAGCAAGGAAATAATAATAAGTTGCAATGATAATGTAGTACAGAAAGGCACACAGAATTTCAATTACATAATTCTACTTCATTATTTTAGCTTGATGGTGCAGTGGTTAGATGCAGTACTGCAGGCAAAACTCTGCCCACACTCAGGAATTTGATCTGATGGAGCTCAAGATTGACTCAGCCTTCCATTCTTCTGAAGTCAGTAAAATGAAGACCCAGATTATTTGGGGCAATATGCAAATAATTCTTGCGTTGAAAACCATCGAGAGGGTGCTGGAAAGCACTACTGGGGTAACATTTAAATCTAAATACTACTGTTTTTATCTCCTCCTTTCTCCTCCTCCTCCTCCTCCTCCTCC